>CAJHQQ010003343.1:0-45776 GCA_905132885.1 Moricandia moricandioides
TATTACTCTCTATTCATTACTTTATTTCTTACTGTATTTTAGAGTAAAATGACTTAAATTAGAGAATAAGGATAGAAATGCTCTAATAAATCGCATTCTAAAATCTTATAATCTCATTTCTCATCCTCCAAATTTAAACATCAAATCTTATATGTAAGAACATTAATAAACCCTAATCAAATGATGTAATACATTGTCGTTTTCTAAAAAAACGTATATTGTCATCTTTATTCCAAATAGAACAATGATTTTATTTTATTTTTGTTTCTGTTTTTTTTTTCCGGCCGGATGACTTTATCTTTTTTAGTAGAGAGAGAAAGGATTTGCTAACTTCTATTCTTCTTAATATAGAATGTTACCACACTGTTCTCTCTACACTAAAATTTCTTTCACAGATATCATTCAATCAACGTTTTGTGTCTTCCATAATGTGGAAGAAGACAGAAAAAATGAAAGAATCAAAGGAAACCCACACAAGTATGCATCGTTATCAACATCTCTTTTCTATCCCTTTTTTTTTTTTTTTTTGTTTACACTGGAATTGTTATTGGAAGCATACATCACTATTATTTTGGTTGATGCTTTCACCGGTAATACTTCTGGTAAAACTCAATTTGTTTAAGGATCATTCTGGAATCATTTCGATCTCAAATTGGAATCGCTAATTCTCTGGTCCGATTGAGATGTTGTATGAGTTGCATCCACTAGACATCATTTATCTCCGACATGGTCATTATGCCCATGATCTATGGCCAATCTCCACAACGTTTGAGGCGCTATCGTAATCAGGTTTTTATTTTCCTCTTATTGATGGAAGACCGACATAGTTAATCTGTTTGAAGATTTGATGACATGTATACACTACTGCAAAATCATTTTCAAATGTATTGTTGTTCATTTATATTAAGGCTAATATCTTAAAATAGACTTTTTTAGTTTTTGCAATAAAAATAAATTTCAAAAAAAGAATACCAAAATACATTTTTTTATTTAAATTTTACCTCCAAAATATTTCTCATAACTATAAAGCTTATTAGTTAACTCAAAATGTATAGATGTATATTTAAACTCTTTAATAACATCTATTTTGACTTTTTTTTTTGAAATTTATTTTAGAGAATTTTTTAAGGTTTATTTTAAGGTATTCAACTTTATATTAATTATGCAATTCATTTTTCTGTTCTTGTTTTTATTTTATATAAGTCATTATATTAACAAATAATTGTTGTTGTTAAAAAGAAAAAAGAAAGGATTTGCTCAAGAAAAAAGAAGTAGAGTAAAGGAAAACTCAAAACAAAAGTTGCACAAAAAGGAAAAGTCAAAACAAACTGTATAACGACTCCGGCCCAAGAAACCCCTAGTAAGCCCATTCTGTATCAGAAGCGTGAATCTTGTAACATTCAATGACTCAGCTACAAGATCCAAACCGTTGATTCCCCCAACGTTTTAACTGAAGCCGTTGATCGATTCCGTATCAGCTATATAAACAAACACAAAGACTCCACTTCACCCCGTAATCTCTATCTTCTCCGCACGACCAGAACGTAGTTCCGCCGAACAAATCTCGTAACCCTATTTTTGCCCTTATCCCATTCTTCTCTAGTCGCTACTCTCTGCATAGAAAGTTGAGCACTTGAGCTAAGGGATTCGAAGTGACGATGGAAAGTGAGTTAATTGCATTGTTTGAGGCGGCGAAGAAAGCTGCAGATTCGGCGGCTATCGACGGTGTTACCTCATCAAGCCCGGAGGTTTCTCAATCTCTCGATGCCTTAGAAAAGCTCAAGACGTTTCCCGTCACGTACAACACGCTCGTCGCGACTCAGGTGCGTTTCAGATTTGTGTCTCGTAACCCTAATTAGGTTTGATTGATTTTGAATGAATTTAGCAAAACTGTTCTAGGGTTTTTCTGGGTATTGTTTGCTTAATCTTGTAGCATTGAAAAGATGATAACTTTAATCTTGTTGTTGATTCTCTATCCCATTGAGTGTTTGTATTGGTTTAGAGAAAGTTATATCTTTTTTTTTTGTTTGTTTCTAGGTAGGGAAGAAGCTGAGGTCTCTTGCGAAACATCCTGTTGAGGAAATCAAAAGCGTAGCTACTGATCTGCTTGAGACATGGAAGAGAGTTGTCATTGAAGAGACATCCAAGGCTAAGAAGACCGAAAGCACAAACGGTTGCAAAGAGGTTAAGTTGGAGAGGAAAGATGTTGAGAAGGCTTCCAACCCCGCGCCTGTGAAAGTACAGAAGCTCCAGAGGGGTGATTCAGCTAAGAGTATCAAGGTAGAGAGAAAGGAGCCAGAAAAAAAGGTAAAGGTAGAGAGAAAGGAAGTAGACAACAGAGTTAATACTGGAGGGAAGATGGATCATCGTAGTCAGACTACTGTCAAGGATGAAAAGGACTCGAAAGAAACGCTATCAAGTGTGAAGGCTTCAGACAAGGCACCTAATGGTGCTCCAAAGCTAACTTCAATGGTCAAATGCAATGATCCTGTGCGTGACAAAATCCGTGAGCTGCTTGTGGACGCCATGTCCAAGGTTCATGGAGAGTCTGATGAGTACGATAGAGCGAGATTAGTTGGATGTGATTCAATCCGCGTTGCTGTCTCTGTGGAATCTCATATGTTTGAGAAACTGGGCCGCTCAACGGGAGCTCAGAAGGTCAAGTACAGATCTATAATGTTCAACCTGAGGGACAGTAACAACCCAGACCTGAGGAGGAGAGTACTCACTGGAGAGGTGTCACCTGAAAAACTCATCACACTGTCTGCTGAAGACATGGCAAGCGACAAGAGGAAACAAGAGACTAACCAGATCAAAGAGAAGTTTCTGTTCGATTGTGAGCGTGGTCAGGCACCAAAAGCAAGTACTGACCAGTTCAAGTGCGGGCGTTGTGGTCAGCGAAAATGCACTTACTATCAGATGCAGACAAGGAGTGCTGATGAGCCTATGACGACTTATGTTACATGTGTTAACTGCGACAACCACTGGAAATTCTGTTGAGGTGAGAAGATATATGCGTGTTCTTAGTCCGCGTCAAGACATAGAGGCTCTGATTGATTTATCAAGAGCTTTCTTGTCTATTTGCCAGCATTCTGAGAATGTTCTGGCTCTTATGTTTGTTTAAGGATATCAGTTCAGCCTCTTAGAGATTAGTAAGTAGGAGAGTTTACTAATTTAGCTGTTTGTTAGCTGTTATCTCTCTTTGCTTCTTTTATTTCAACATGTCAAACTCATCAACTTCCTTCAAATTTTATCGAAGTTTTGAAATTTAGTATTGTCTTCTTGTAATGGTATGGATATAAAAGTTGCATCAACCCAAATTGGTTCTGATCCAATTCTACTCCAAAAGCAAGGGACTGATGAAAACAGAGGATATTGTGGCATAGACAAGCTAAAGTTCTCAGAACATTGTTGCCATTATGAACTCATAGTTTTATTTGAACAAGGCGTTTTTTTTTACATTCTCTTTATCAGGCACAGCTCAAGATGTAGGTCAAGAATGACTTCTAGCGAAACATGTCCCATTCGTCATGATCGTCTAAATCTCTCTTCTTTCGACTTGATCTACTCCTCCTTGGCCGCCTTCTATCAGATGAACTTTCAAGCTCCTCAACGTCAGAGTACTCACTACCGAACTGAGCATCCCAGAGTCCCTGTTGTCAAAAGACTTTCTTCAATCATCACATTTAAGAGTACTGTACATGGAAAACCTAAGCCACTCCATTACAAGAAAAATACCTTTGTCAACCTCTGTTTTCTAAAAGCTGCAGCTTCGTCTACCACAACTATGTCCTCTAAGACCTCAATTATGTCCTCGACATCTAACCTGTATGTACTAACCTGCATCATCACAAAGATTGTGCTATTCCTAGATTAGATTGTGCTTGTATCGCATATCAACCTAATCTATCTACTTGGATGTCCTGAAGAGATAAGTGAATAAGTTACCCACCAAGCTTGATGGTATGATGGTAACTCCAAACGAATCAAGCTCAAGCGATTCAACTACTCCGGAGCTACTGTTGAATGAGTAACCTCGAACCTGAAAAACCAACCGTGTGCTTGCAGCTATAAACAAGATAATGACAAAGAGAGAGAGAGAGAGAGATAACTGAAGAAGATGTAGGAAGATTATAAACACCTTTCCGATGTTACGCCCTCCTGGTGTCACTACTCTATAACCTACCTAAACAAAAAGTGAGAATCCAGTGTTAAGACTTGCTCCTTTAAAGGTGGATGATTCACTTAACACCTCAGAGATGAATCTATACCAGTGTTTCAAGTCCAACCATATTGAATCCAGTGTCCAGTACAGCATCATCTTTCACAAGAACAACATCACCCACCTATAGAGATGTTAATATATAAACTGAGCTGTAACACACACTTTCAGAAGAAGAAAAGGAGAAACCAGAAGTAGTAAGTAGTACACGAGTAATGTCTGTGAGCATGAATCTCTCAGACTCTCCAGATAGCAAGCTTGGTTTAACATCCACCACCAAAACCAACCACTGAAAATCGACAAACAGAAGCTCTCATTACAAGTAAAAAGAGGCAGACTTTGATTCAGCAAAGAACTTACAGAAGTAGTGTCAACCCATAGCTGAGAGATGAATCCTAAACTCAGAGCTGACTGTATACTAATAACTTGCTTAGCTACAAGGTTCGATCTCTTCATCGTCTGTTTGAATCCTTTCGTGTTGATCAGATCGTTCTCACCCACTTTCCGAATCAAATCACCATCTCCAGGACCATCGTTTTCCAGGAAACCCAAATGAGAAGAATCCACTACTTCTTCTTCTTCACTGGGTAGTGAAGAACTCAAGCAAGTTACGAACTTGCCGTTTGGTTTCTCTTTAAACATGAATTTCCCGAGAAAGGCAGAGTCTTGGGCACCAAAGCAACATGCTTGTGAAGAGGAAAGAGTTGCACTTTCATGGATTGAGAGGTGAATCCTCTTCCCTGAGCTAGTGATGATCGAATGCTGAATCCGTGTAAAACTGGAACTGGGTCTCACCACGGGAACAGAAAGGAAGAAGGAAGATGAGCAGCTGCACATAGCCAGAGAAGAAGAACGCCTGGAACTCATAAACTATCTGTGTAGGCAAAGGAAGATTGGTTCGATTGTTAATTAGCGCTGTGTATTTAAACCAAAACCGAACCGGACCGAAAAAGCCAAAAGCAAAACTAAATGCATATTCGAAAATCTAAATATAATTACCTATCTAATTTTAAAATAATTATACCTTAAAAAATATTGTTAAATAAATATTCTCTCTGTTTCTTTTAATATAATGTTAATGTTTTAAAAATTTAAAATACTTTTTAAGATTTTAAAGTTAATTTTAACATTATTAAAAATTGTTTAACTAATTAAACATTATAATTTTGTTTATAGTTGATTAAATTTTTTAATAATATGTCTTTAAAATAATTTTTTATTAAATATATAAATGTTTTAATCTAAGTCTACTTAATCAAAACATCATTTAAAAAAACAGAAAAGAGTATATTCATCCAATCAATCTAAAAGAACTCAGTTTTCTATATAAAAAAATCAAATTAACTTGATATAAAAATTTAAAATTATCTAAAATTCAGAATTAAATCAAAACTATTTTAATATTTAGATGTTAATTTTTAACTTTGTTATTTAATCTGGACTAAAAAACAAATAACATAATCCGATTCTAAAAAGTAAGAATTAACTAAGAGCATCATTATCCAGGGTTTTTATGAGGATTTCTTGCACTGTTCGCGGGTCCCACTGATATGTGGGGTCCATAAACAGTGTAAGAACCGCTTCTAAAAACTGCTAAATAAGAATCGGTTTTAGAGAGTTTGTTACACTGTTTGTGGGCTCCACTGACACGTGACGGCCTGCGATTGGTTCGTTTTTTAATTTTTTTTTAATCAGCAAAAAAAATTAAGAATAATGCTGTAATTTTTAATAAATATATTTATTTATGAATTATTCGCTCGGACTGAAAAAAAAAGAACAAAGAAGCTCTTTTTTATTTTCTGTTTTGTCTTTTTCCTCGTCCGAAAATCTCAAAAGCTTCGCAAAGTTTTCGTGTCGAATTTGCACTCGCTTCCCTCGTTTCACCATCCCCTTGTATCGCAAAGCAAAGCATTTTCCTCTCATTTTCTCGCATTCAATCTGAGTAAAGTATGAACCTTTGTCTCTCTCCCTGTATCTGGATTCAGATCTGACTCCGTTACCCTTTTTCTCCGGCGAACTTTAGAGCTTCTTGATGATTTTTTATTCAACCCTTTTTAACTGATTACGTTTTTATTTGAATCAGGTATGGATGATGAGAAGAAGAAGAAGAGAAACAAGAAGAAGAAGAACAAGCAGAACAATAACAAACGTGCAGACGCTGTAGCCACCTCCGAGGATGGGAATCATACCGGAGACGGTGACATTGCTCAAACTAACCAAGTTCCTGACTCCAATGAGATGGAACCATCAAGTCAACAGATCATCAATGTACGTTGCCAATATCATCTAGATCCAAGGAACATTCATTGATTGTTTTGATTGATTGAAACCACATTTTCTCATTTTGGTTTTTTGATTTTGCTGACATTATATTATCTTATTATTATACATCACATTGTATGGTTGATTGGTTCTGCTAATTGTTTCATTGTTGGAAACGGATGTTTGGTTCTTATTGTTATCAATGCGTCTACTTGTAATCCATTTGGTTTGTATAGAGATGGTAGACAAATATTATGGATAGTGCATGAGCGCCTGCTCATGTTCTGATACTTTTAAAATCGTATTATCTCAAGCAGGCAGATGATTCTGTTGTTGTTGACAACACGTCTCCGACTAGTGAGGTGAGTCTTTCCCATTCTGTCTTGTATGTACAAATCTTGCTGTTTCGACATAGCTTTTGAATACCATTGCTTTTGTGAGTAACATGTCGAAAGCTTTGTTCCTTGTTACCATGAAAAGTCTCTTGTTATCAATCTTTTGGCTTGAATCAGTGTTGAACTAGTTTGTAATTCTGTTGTAGGTGTTGCTGGAAGAAACAATCAAACAGTTACGTGATGAAATTGGATCCCACCTTCAGCAACAGGTGATTTTTCTCTTATTATCATTTTATTGTTGGTTTTATAAAAGAAACCAATCCATTTTCTGATTAACCTAGTTATGGTTCTTTCCTTAGTGAAATAGTGATGTATGAATTGCTATGTCTTCACAGGCTGTTTTTGAAGAAACTGTAAGACGCTTGGAAACTGAGAATGAAGCTCACACAGAGAAAGAGGTTAGTAAAGAATACAGTAAAGCCTTTGTCATTACTTTGGTGTTTTCCTGCTTCATCTGCAAGCTGAAAGATGAAGCTAACATGGTGTTTCACAGGCACTGTTAGAAGAAAGGCTTGAGCATCTGAGAACACAAAATGAAGCTCACATACAAAGTCAGGTTAGTGAATATATACGTTTCACCCGTTTTCATAGGTTTGCTATTTTCCTGCATTATCAACAAGCTAAAGGTCACGATTAGGGATTTGAGTTAGAAGAAAATCTTGAGCATTTGAGAACAGAAAATGAAGCTCACATACAGAAAGAGGTTAGTTAAGAATACAGTAAAGCTTTGCCATTATTTCTATGTTTTTTTTTCTGCTTCACCTGCAAGCTGAAAGGTGAAACTAATATGGTGTTAAACAGGCACTGTTAGAAGAAAGGCTTGAGCATTTGAGAACACAAAATGAAGCTCACATAGAGAAAGAGGTTAGTTAAGAATACAATAAAGCTTTGCCATTATTTCTATGTTTTTCTACTTCATCTTCAAGCTGAAAGGTGAAACTAATATGGTGTTAAACAGGCACTGTTAGAAGAAAGGCTTGAGCATTTGAGAACAGAAAATGAAGCTCACATACAAAGCAAAGTTAGTGAAGATATAGCATATACCCGTATCCATAGCTTTGCTATTTTCCTGCACTATCTGCAAGCTGAAGGTCAAAATAACATGTTTCTTTACAGGCACTGTTAGAAGAAAGGCTCTTGCATCTGAGAACAGAGAATGAAGCTTACATAGAAAAAGTGGTTAGTGAAGAAATAGCATAAACCCGTATCCACAGAGTTGCTATTTTGCTGCATTATCTGCAAGCTTAAGGTCAAAATAACATGTTGTTTCACAGGCACTTCTAGAAGAAAAGCTCTTGCATTTGCGAACTGAGAATGAATCTTACATACAAAAAGAGGTTAGTGAAGAAATAGCATAAATCCATATCCACAGATTTGCTATTCTGCTGCATTATCTGCGAGCTTAAGGTCAAAATAAAATGGTGTTCACAGGCACTGTTAGAAGAAAGGCTCTTGCAATTGAGAACTGAGAATGAAGCTCTCAAACAGAACGAGGTTAGTGAAGAAAATAGCGTACAGCTGTATGCATATCTTTGTTGTTTTTTGGGATCATCTGCAAGCGGAAGGTCAAAGTAACATTGTGTTTATGCAGGAAAAGTTGGAGGAAAGACTTGTTCAGTATAAAACAAAGAACGACGTTCTTGTTCATGAAATGGTGAGACATCTTCAACCCTGGGAACGTTCTTTTAGTACCTACATTACAGTTCATATGGAGCAACATGTAATGTGTAGTTCTGACGCTTGTTAAAAATTGGCAGTCTAGTACAGAAGTCAAAATGACACAATTGCTTGACGAAAGATCTACCTTCTCTCAGAAAGAGGTATGTCTCTCCATTCATTGGAAGATATCACTTGCATCTTCTTCAGTTATAATACATTCTCTCGTCGTATAAGCGTGGTCAAAATTGTATGATGTAAATCAGGCAAGTCTAGAAAAGAAACTTCAACAACTTCAACATGATGAAGCATCTTCGGTTGCAGCTGCGGAGGTAACTGTATCTTACACTAGAAAGCGCATTTTTAAGTGAGTCTTCAGAGTTAGAACCACGGTATACTCATCATATACATTCAATCCTGCAGAAGTCATCCACAGAAATGATTTCGAGCCTGAACAGTGAAATTGGAACACTGCGAGCACAGGTATGTGTTTCATCTTTTATTTTGAACATTTTAACTGATTTTCTCATTTTCATGAATGGTTCATTTAATTGCGTCTGAGCGTGTTACTGTAGTATCCTAAGTGAACGTGTAGTTCTTTAACTCGTGTAGTACAGGAAGCTGCTAAGCATAAAACTGCATAGATTTAGTCTGATATGAAGATTAAAACAAAGTTTGGCAGGTAATGAAGTTGGAAGAATCTAGGAGTAATCTTCAGGAGCAGAACCAGAGTCTTGTGGAAACTGTATCCAATCTTCAAGTCCAGCGTGAAAACCATGACAATAACGTGAAGGTTAGGCTTTGATGTGAGACTATAATGCCTTTCCAGTGAAGTTCTCAGAAACAAATCATGACAAGGTTTGTGATGGTTGATGCAGGGTGCTTCCGAGGAAGAACTAAACTCACAGATTGAAGCAGCTTGTACTCTAGTTGAAAAGCTTATCACTGAAAATTCTGAACTCGTTGAGAAGGTGAGGTGTACTGATATGGATTTTGACTGAGTTACCTAATTACCTTGTTGGTTGATTGAAAATCTCAGTCGTTACTTTTATTACTACATTGTCAGGTGAACGAGTTGTGCATTCAGCTAAACCAATCGCAACATGCTTTTGCTTCACCCCCTGAGAGCCTAGCAATTGAAGTACAGAAGTCTGATACCTTAGAAGAAATACCCATTCACGACGAGTTGATTAGAATTGATAACTCTGAAGACATGGAAACTGCACTTGTAGAGAGAAACTTGTCAGAAGAAACAGTGCCGGTTTCTCTGAACCCTCATGGGGAAATAGATGTGGAATCACAGGTTGTAGTAGCTGGAGAAGAAGAAGCAAGTGGTGGTGTGCCTCTTGTGGACGCTCCACTGATCGGTGCACCGTTCAGGCTTGTCTCGTTTGTAGCAAGATACGTGAGTGGTGCAGATTTGGCGGAAAAGAAACAGCTTTTGTAAAACCCAAAAAACAACACATTTGGAGGCAGAGAAGATGCATCAAGTTCTGTATCTCTCTTCTCTCTTTCTCTTACTACACATACACTCAGTGAGGATCGCTTATTAGCTTTTTGCACAACACTTAACACAGGACACAAATGTTTATTGTAATTTTTTGGTAGGATAATGATGGTAATGATGAACTGAGTACATCATGTTGCCGGTTGTTGTTTTGTTTTCCTTTCTCAGCATTCAAAAGAAACCATGAAAGTTCCAAACATAAGTTCTTCAGCCATCTGAGCAGAGACATGAATCATAGAAACAGCAAACTCAATGATCTTTAGCCAAAGATTATATAAGATATTTACTAAATCTCAGTAGCTAGCTGCGAGATCATATGATGTGTGCATTCGACACAAATTGTTACACATAGAGAACCAAAAGAAATATTATCAGAAAACAGATTTACACCATTTTCTCAGATAAAAATCTACTCAGAAATAATGTCAAATCCAGAATCATAAGATAGATATGGTAGTTTTGGAAAGTAAAACGTAGAAGATTTGTAGCTTTTAGGCATCAGGGTATCTTAAAATCAACATGAAACGATGTGACCTCTTACTATTTATATATTTTGAAAATTTGCAAGATGTGAATCTCTCCTTTTTTAGATTTGAGAGTACTTTTAAGTTGAGCATCTTAAATATAGGATACTTGGTTGGATTTTGTAATCTTGCAATTTTCTATATAAATGTTAACGTTTATAGTTTATAGCTTAGTTCAGAAAAAATGGGGTTAGCTCATGATTTTTTTTTGTCAATCCAGTGTTCTAAGACGCATTGAGCACTTGGACAAAATTTCTACTTCACATAATTATTAAATGTATACATTAGTTGTAGATGATCGAAAATAAAATATACTTCAAATATAAATTTGAGCAAATCTCTCAAATAGTCATTTTTAAAGTTTTTGTCACAAAAATAAACATTGAGAGAAGAAATGACCAAAATATATTTTTTTATTTTAAAAATTTTAATATTTTAATTTTTTTTTAAAATTTTAAATTTCAATTCTAAAACTCCCACCCCCTAACTCCATCCTAAGTTTAGATTAGTTAACCCAAAAATATAAATATATATTTACATCATTTAATAAAGTATATTTTGATTATATTTCTCCATATTTTGGAGACAAAAACTTTTTTACATGTATTTTAGTCTTTTATCTCTATAAATTTTCACAGTAGTAATCGTACGCGTTGACATTTATATTCTTGGGACTGGCATGTAAGTGGTGTTTTTTTTTTTTTTGTCAATTACATGTAAGTGGTGTTTTAATTACTCTTTTTTATTGTTCAAAATGGAAGCATCCCTCAGCACAATTAAAGAAGTGTAAAGGGATAGAAAAGAAGGTGTTGTGAGTGGCATTCAAATCTACAAAAATTCAAAGGCAAAGAATGACATGAAAGAATATATATCCAAAGGAGCGTTAATGAGAGATGAGCTCATTGGTTATTCTTTTTAGAAAAATTATGATTGAAGCAACAACTCCTTAACGGATTTGTCAATGTAATAGTGTTGACAACTCTTATTAGCTCCATTAGTTGTTCTCCTTTACATTTTCCATTAGACTACTACTTATGTGTCATCCACTTTTCTGTTGACAAAAGCTAATGACAAATCTAATCCTTGTCAGCCTCCAAAATCCATCATGTAAGTCTTATTTGGTCGGTCCATTTATTGGTTGGTTTGACAAATTTGCTCCTAACCCTTATTAATTTTCTTGATAATTTTCCACAAGACCCTTTTATTGGCTCTAGCAACGAATCTATATAGTCTTTTTTTGGTGTCTACAGGAGAAGCATTAAACTAGTTGAACCAAAACCAGATGACCATTCAAACAACCATCGGTCATATTCTCAAGAAAACCTCAAATGAAACCCTAAAACTTTGGTATAGTTGACCATGCATGGAAAGTGCTTTAAGTAGGTTTATCATATTATATATATGAAAACTAGTAAGCTCCTCCACCTATTGATGTTTACTAACTGAAAGATATAATGCCACTTTGTAAAATGTGAACGATTTATTATTATTTATTATCATTAGTACTATATAGTAGAGGATGATGTGCAAGGTATGTGAAAGTGTTAGAATATAAATAGTGGCGCATATATAGATTGTGTGCTAGTGAACTCGTGCGCTTGCTAGTTTTGACCCCATTTACATAATTTATATTACTTTTGCATACCTCATAAGTTGAGAGACTTAGTGGATGAAGTTAACCAGTATCTTCTACCTAACCAAAGCTCTTTAAATACTACTCTTTAACTAACATCTATTCTCACCACTACAATAACTAAGCTGATCCACCACTACATTACATGTATTCTTCCCTTTACAAGTATCTTATTACTTTCTCCTCTTATTAGTCTTCTTGTTTCACCATTGGTCTCAATTACAACCAAACTCTTTCTTGATCTTTCTCCTCTTGTGTTAATAGAAATCCCTCAAGTTGTATTGTCCATAGCAGAATAATCAAGAGCATGGAGAAATATAAGAGAGTGAAGTTGCTTCTCATCTTTCTAGCAACCTACTCAGTGGCAACAACCAGTCCAAGTCCATGGCTGCCTATGGAGGGAAACAATCATGGTAGCTATTGCTTAAGCTGGAGACTAGCAATAGAAACCAACAATGTACGTGCGTGGCGCACCGTTCCTGTTCATTGTATGCGTTATGTTGAGGTATATATGCTTGCTGGTCAATATGACAGAGACGTTCAATTGATTGTGGAACAAATTAGGGTTTATCTCAATGAGATAGTCCTTCCTGGTGATGGTATGGATGCATGGATCCTCGATGTTGATGATACTTGCTTCTCAAACGTCTTTTACTATCGTCTCAAGAGATACGGGTACACATTTTCTTTTCCTTCTCCTCACATGACTACTAACGTTAACCAACCTGGCTTACTTCAATTAGTGTGCTAGAAGATATCTTTAAAGGAAGACTAGTTTAACATGTTCTGTCACTTAAGACCTAATGTTAACATGCAGATGTGACCCTTATGATCCAACTGGATTTAGATCATGGGCGATGAAAGGAGCGTCTCCAGCAATACAGCCTGTTCTTGAGTTGTTTAATGAACTGATAGAAACAGGTTTCAAAGTGATCCTAGTAACCGGTAGAGATGAAGAAACTCTTGGCCAGGCAACAAAGGAAAATTTGCATAATCAAGGCTTCACTGGTTATGAAAGGTTGATTATGAGGTAAAAATAACCTTTACTTATATAATTAGATCAAGCCCTCTCACAATGTGGACAAGTCATTCTACTTGCAGGACAGCAGAGAACAAAAAACACAGCGCAACAATATACAAAACAACCATCAGAAAGCAAATGATGGAAGAAGGTTACAGGATATGGGGCAATGTAGGTGACCAGTGGAGTGACTTACAAGGAGAATACTCAGGAAACCGCACCTTCAAGATTCCTAACCCTATGTACTTTATTCCCTAAAATCTTTACTATAAACCTTTTACATGTGCAACATGATCATCATATATACACAATGGTACATCTCGAGTTGTCATGTGTCAATCCGGATTGTTCTTCCATGAACCGTAATAACAACATCTTTTCAAATTCAATTGAGCAGTTCACCGGTTCTGTGTTCTCACACTGGAACAACAATATAGCCTCCTTGCTCAGAGGTTATATAGCATAGACAGAGAAAATAATATGGTTGACAAAACATAAGAATATAATAAGTTTGAAAATAAATAAAAAAATAAACAAAGTTTTACATATAAGTTTCCAAAATCATACAATAAGAATCAATCCAATAAATGTCTTTGTTTTTTGTTTTGTTTTTACAATAAGAATTTCAATGCACGCCCCTTACCTCCACATGCACATCTTTTTCCCTACATATATATTTTATATATCTCAACTTTTTTTTACTAATCTGTAATGAATCTCTGATGTCGTCTCATAAAAGACGAATAAAACAAATTTAAATAAAAAAAAGAAAAGAAGGAAAGCCACATGGTCGCTCACCGGCGAGAGACCAGAGGGAGGGCCTTGTCTTGACCACCACCATTGCAGTCACTACTAGGCCAAACCAAATACACACATGAGTGTTTGTGTATGCAGACATGTACTCTTGGCTGAAGAAGAAACCATTTTAAAACGCTCTTGGCTGAGACAACAAAACGCTCCTTAGCATCCTGTTTTGGGGCGTTTACCACTTGAATTAAAAGGTGAAACGCTTCCACCGCCGCTTGGTCCTGGACTCTCTTCCCTCAGATTGTTCGAGTTTAGCAAAGCTAGCTCCCTCAGCTGCTGTCTCTTTATGAAATCTTGTGACTCATCCTTCATTACAACCACCAAAAAAACAAAATGGTTTGTTAAAGCGAATCCTATGTTTTCATATTATGCTTGCGGTTCAAAACAAGTACAAAAGATCAAAAAGGCAAAACAATTATGCTTTTGGCGTTTGCGATTACACCATTTGGCTGCCTTGACTGGTATGATAGTGGTCAGTGGTCACACATGTCTGCATAGTTGAATACTAGCCGCAAACTCCAAAAGAGTGTGTACTAAAATACAAACGTTGAGACAAAAACAGTGGCCCTACAAGTATATAGAGTCTCAATGGTGCAAAACAACTAAGGAAGAACCTACAAGGAAAACGTGGTCTTTCAATGCAATACCTTCAAAAGAAAACGATACTACCAACTTAACTACCTGATACTGATTATACTAATAGAAGAAGACTTAAAAAGAGTAGAGGAGATATGTGTGTTTACCACAGGCTTTAGTAACTCTTCTATAATCTCTTGAGCTTGTCGCAGACGTATCTCCACGATACTGGCTGGAAGATCTGCTTCTATTAAGATGTGAAGCTGCTCATTCAAGTGTTCATATCCCGGTCTTCCCCTTAACTTATCTTCCTACATTTTATGATCAAACAAGAAAAACAAAAGAGATAAATCAATATAATTCTCACTGAAAGCATATGAGATGTTATCTGATCTGTGATAGTGTTTGATGAAGTCTCATGGAAGAACTCACCTTTTCTGGATCCTTGATTGAACCTTTCCCTCTGATAAACACGCGGCAACCTGTAGTAGCTTCAACACGCTTTAACGAGTTGCCTCTAGGACCGAGAAGTCGACCAACAAAATTGAACTGACGAAACAGAGGAAAAACATGGAGAAGTTCAGAAACAATACTGTGAAACTCTTTGCATAAAGATGCTTGAAAACAACTTGAGTACTCACATTAGGATAGCTATCTACTGGAATCTCCAGACGCAATATCCTTTTCACCGTGTATGAGCTGGGGCTACCTGGTGCACCTTGCCAATCCATTGTCATTCCAGGTGTTCCACTAAGCCTCTGCAAAACCGAGTGTTTTAGACAGGCTTGGTAAAGCATTGTCAAAGAAAGAAGCTAAACTAGCTTATTCTTAGTACTCAGTCTTAAACTAAAAGATTGTGAATCAAAAGGTGAAACCTATAGTCAACATAAGTACTGAGGTTAAAACAGATCAACAAGTATAAAACTGTGTAACTGAAGTAGTCAGTGAAATCCATACTCAGGCAAATTGATTTAGTGTTATGAAAGAGGATGGTTAACACTGAAGGGTGGATGATAATACCTCCTGAGAAAGGCCGTTCCAGCCACCACCACCACCTAAGCCGGTATTAGAAACGTTAGAGATAAGATTAGAAGAAGCCATAGGACTAGGACTTCTGTGTCTGAGTCTATCAAAATCGCCAAATCCTTGGTTAGACATCATTCCAGAGACCCTGAACATCTCTGCGCATTAAAAAAAATTTGTAAAGCGTCAATGATTGATTCAATCAGACCACTGAAGAAACAAATCTAAGGAAGGCACATGTTAAATACTACAACAACACTGTCAACACAAGCCAATTGCAAAGGGCAGTACTAATGTTGGATGCACTGATTCAATCAGACAGGAAAAAAAAACAAGGAAGACATATGTTAAATAGTAGAACAAACTGATTTGACTCCATAGACCAATCTGACCATTCAACTTGATCTTACTATAGATTAACTGATTGGCTAGGGATGTGTTATAATGAAGAAGCAAATCTAATGACTTAGAATCAGTCAATACACTTTAGTGGATGAAAAAAAGGAAACTTAGATCAGAATCAAGAACGAGAAGAGAGTGAAACAAAGGAGAAACCTTGATTCAGGAGGCGGCTGCATATAGGTAAGATTTGAGTAAAAGGTGTAAGCTTTTGATGTTCGGCGAGAAGCTCCGTCAAGTACTGAGAGCTGTTTCAAGACAAGAAAGAACAATCAGATCGTTTTTTTTTTTGCTATAGAAACCAAAAAAAAAAAGAGAGTGTCTTTTCGAAGACATACGTGTCGATCTCAGGAGTGCTTCTAATCTGAGGAGAAGCAGCTCGAGCCGGAGAGAAGTAAGAGGAGTTGTTGTTGTTGTATAAACCAGACATGAGTTCTCTGCTCTTCTCTAGAAGCGTGTACAAGAGCGATAAGTTAATCGCTGAAACTAAAAAAAAAAAAAAGAGTAGAGAGAGAGAGAGAGAGAGCAGACACAAATGTGAATCCTGCAGAAAGAGGCCTGACTTTTTATTATTTTTCTTTTCTTCCTTTTATTGTTTTTTTCCTTCATTGAAAAATATTTTTTTTTTGGAAATTATAAAATTTTCAAAAAAAAAAAAAAAATTTAAATGATTTAGGTGACAGCGTGGATCTCTCTGTTGAAAAAAAAACGAACTATATGATTTTCATCGGCGCATTTTTGATTAAAAAAATGTGAAATAAATGAATAAATAAGGGGAAGAACTTGGTCTGTGTTGGGGTGACTACGTAGATGGTGTCAACCATGCAATCGCTACATCAGAGCTGTCTTTTGGGCTGTATATTCTCCTTTTTATATTAAGTAACCAATAAGTGCTGATAAATGTGTTCATCTAATACCCTCCTAACTTTTTATTTATGTATGGAAGTAGTTGTTTGAGTAATTGAGAGTGGTCTCTCTTAATATCATCTTCAATCAGTCTTCTTCCCCAAGTTACATATTCTATGTTACTTTTTTCTAATGTCAAACTAATCCCAGTGTTTTTATTTTTTGGCTGTTTTATAGATTTCATGGTCAACTATTTTCATCTTTGTTTGCTGACTACTAAAGTAAATAAAACTATCCATGCATTTGAGAATGGAGTATTAAATTGAGTAATTTCCAGAAGATCATGTCTTTTGGCATCTTTTATCCATTTTCAATGTGTTGAGTTGAATAATTTTCAAGAGGCTTCAGTTCAGGAAGCTGTTCCAAGTTTTTGTTGGGCCCTAAAGTAGAATAGTAGATTCTCATTTTGGGTTTTTCTATTTTCTTGGTTTTGTATTTTGGGCTTTAGCCCTTGTAACTTTATCGGTTGGGGGGTTTTAGCCATGGACTTAAATTAGTAATTCAGCTGTGAGAAACATAAAGACCCCCTAATATAAACATTTAGCTAAAAGTTAAGATACAGAATATGAAATTTGGGCCTTTTTGCACACATGAACAAGGACGGCCATAAACATCAGATATTAAACCTGAAATACACTTGGGCGGGTAACTATTCATTAAGTAACACTAATCTAATCTGCATTTTCCTCCATAAAACTTTGATATCTTACCGATTTATCATCATTAACATTTATTTCAAATAAACTAATTAAACTATCAAATTCAAACAAAAATCAACTTTAACCAAAATAATATTAGTCAACCATCTATATTATATATATTAACAAAACATATTTGAATAACTCAAAAATACTAAAAAATTAATACCGAAAATATACACAAAATGAAAATATACCTTGATATCTGTGAAAAACTATAAATACCTAAATCTCAAATATATATCCAAAAACCATATTATATCTAAAACTCAAAAAAATAAAAAAATATGAAATACATAAAATATAATGTAATACATAAAATATATAGCACAATATAATTTTTTGGGTATTATTTGGATATTAGTTTTCGGCTTGGATATTAGTTTTTCGGCTAAGAACCAAAAACGTACCCAAAGTCCGAGAGTACAGACCTAGGTTCACATACATTTATTTTACTCGATCAAAATACATAAGTAATCAAATGTATTAGTATTGACCATTTTCCCCAATACTAACTTCACTTTTCATTTCAAAACATAACAAGATACGCAATACAAAAACTAAAAATAATGATTTGCTTAGCTATTAAAACAGAAGTAATAATTTATCTTATTTTGACAATCTTTTTGTTTTTTATTAAAGATGGTTATATAATAACAAATATATTCTAAGATTTTCTGTTAATTATACCCCATATACTTATTGGATATTCTACCATAAAGCTTACATAACTAAATATTTTCTTTGATAAAGAAAAACTTAATATCTTCAAGATTTTCTGAGTAAGTATAACATGTTTGACGTCTAATATCTAGACAATTTTATCTACTAAAACAAAAATGATTTTATGTCTATTTTTATTTTAATTATCTGTTGAAAGTTTTAATAATGGTTATAGAATAACAAAATTATATTCTAGATTTCTATTAATTATATTCGTATATATTATATTCTACCATAAATGATTACACAACTAAAATATATTCTAGATTCTCTATATTCATTTATAGCAGATATTTCATATCTAAAATCTAAGCAACCAACATATAATTTTAAAACAGTGGCTTTTCGGTTTTTAATACTCAACTAGCCTTTGACCCCGCGCGTCCGCGCGGATGTTATTTTTGTGAATGTCTAATATTTTAAGGAATTTGTTTGATATAATTGTATATATGACTTGAACTTAATATTCAATATCCGTTACCCGATTCGGGATCTTATCCTTTTCGAAAAACGGATAGTCATGGGTCATGATAATTATTTTACAGATTCGATTGATCCAATTATAAATTCGGATAGCAAAATTTTAGAGGAAATTCAGATCCAAATATTAAATATTTAAAATTTAATTATAATTACCTATGTATATTATATATTTTTTATATAAAATAACTAAAAATTTAATGATTATTAAGCTTTTAAATAATAATTTTAAATAGACTAAATAGATGGTCAATAGTCAGTTTTTAATTTATTTTAAATTAAAAAAACAGGTTTTGGATGTCTGCGTGTATTTGGATTTTAGTATGAATATTCTAACCCCAAACATCCGAATCCGGATAACAATTTTACGAATCCGACAAATGCATATTCGAATCTGTATATCCTAGAATACCCTAGATATTTGATTCGTCCTAGACCTAATTGAATATATGTATTATATGGTGATTAATTTTTTTTTAATTTATAAATTACATTAGTTATTCTTATTAGATATATATCTTACAAATGATAATACATTGTTTTTGTTTGTATATATAACTATTTATAATAAATATTAGTATTTATTTTAGTCATTAAATTTTTATCGAAAGTTACATGATTTTTTTATAGTTTAAATATAGTTGGTCGCTTATATGAATATGAATAAAAATAAAACTAATTTAATGCTATATATATGTATAATTTTGTTTTTATTATAAATTTTTGAATAATACATATTCATTTTTTTATGAAGTATTCAATTTTAATGACAAAGATTGTTAATGGACTTAGCCCAGATTTTTTCTTTCTTATTAAAAATTAGTGTTTAGATGCATAGATAATATCAGTGGCATTCAATGGTAATTATTTAGGAAATGTTAGGGTCAAATACTAAATGTACTTCAGTTTTAATAGTTTAGATAGCACAGTTTAGCATATATGTAAATAACTAATACCAAATTTTCACATATTATTTTAGGTGAATATTTTAAAATTTTAATAAATAAAAATACTACTAAATAATTAGTTTTTATTTTATTATTTATAATTTTAAATATAAAATATACTGATAAATATTTATTATTAATAATATATAAATTAAATAAAAAATAAGCTTTAAATATGTTGTTTCATACATATTAATTCCTACAATAATCAAACAGAAATTTTATAAGATAAATATATAATAAACAACGACAAATATATTTGTTATTCAAAATAATAAATTAAATTACATCATGTAAATTATAGTGCTTTAAAAGGTTACTTATATATTTAAATATATATAAAAATATTTTTGAACATTGAAAAATTATTTTATTACTCTGATGGTCTATGGAAATCGAAATCGAAATCGAATTAAAATAACCAGCGAAAATAAATCAAAATCTTGTTTATTTCTTTTTACTATGCAAAGAAGAGTTCAAAAGTCTAGCGGGAAACGAGACGCCACATGGAACTATCTCGGTTTAAAAACAACCTTAACATCAAACCATGCGATCATATATAGTCTCAAAGGGGCTTTAGGTTTTACAAACACAACACAACACCAACAAGATCAAAGATCATCACTTTCATCATTGCCTCGTAACGAGAAATGGACAGGTACGAGAGGCTCGAGAAGGTCGGCGAAGGAACATACGGCAAAGTCTACAAAGCCATGGAGAAATCCACCGGAAAGCTCGTCGCTTTAAAGAAGACCCGTCTCGAAACGGACGAAGAAGGCATACCACCAACAGCTCTCCGCGAGATCTCTCTCCTCCAGCTCCTCTCTCAATCAATCTACATCGTCCGTCTCCTCTGCGTCGAACACGTTCTTCAATCAAAGGACTCATCTTCTCCACCTGTGACCCTGACCCACTCTCAAAAATCCAACCTTTATCTCGTTTTCGAGTATCTCGACACTGATCTCGATAAGTTTATCGATTCCTATAGACAGGGTTCGAACCCTAGGCCGCTTGAAGGTGGTCTTGTGATGAGGTTTATGTTTCAGCTTTGTAAAGGTGTGGCTCGTCATAGTCACGGTGTGCTTCACCGTGATCTCAAACCGCAGAACCTTTTGCTTGATAAGGAGAAAGGGGTTTTAAAGATTGCTGATCTGGGTCTTGGTCGTGCTTTCTCTGTTCCTTTGAAGTCTTATACTCATGAGGTTGTTAGTTTACGGTATAGAGCTCCTGAAGTTCTTCTTGGAGACACTCATTACTCCACTGGGGTTGACATGTGGTCTGTTGGTTGCATCTTTGGTTAGTCTTATCACTTTGACATGTTGTGTCTTTGGTCTAGTACTTGTCTTTATTGCTGTTTCCTAACCATTTAGACTTGCAGCTGAGATGATAAGGAGGCAATCTCTTTTCCATGGTGATTCCGAGTTTCAGCAGTTGCTTCATATCTTCAGGTATTTGATGATGCCAATGAGGACAGATACATGTATTATGTATGGACAAAGGTCTCACATAGGTAGTTGGAAAGTATCCTTAACAATATATAAGATAGATGAACCACTCCACTTATCACCAATTGGTTTTAAGTTGGAAGCTCATCTAGTTTAACAACATGTTCATGAAGCCAATGTAATATCTAGACTGTTTATCTTTAAACATATTTTTTTTTTTGTTTGGTTTGTGGAGATTGTTAGGAACACCAAATGAGAAGCAATGGCCTGGTGTAATGACTCTGCGTGACTGGCATGATTATCCAAAATGGGAGCCGCAAGACTTGTCACGTGCTGTGCCATCTCTATCCCCTGAAGGAGTTGATCTTCTCACGGTATGCTCTTCTTGCTACTGTGACTATATGAACAGTCTATATTAGCCTTTTCTATATCTTTTAAATTTTGTTTGTTTGTTAGCTTCTTTGTGTTGGGTTTCCTATGTTTGAGTGTGAGTTTTAAAGTCTGAAGCTTTGAAAAAAATGCAGAATATGCTGAGGTACAATCCAGCTGAAAGGATTTCAGCAAAAGCAGCTCTTGACCATCCCTACTTTGACAGCCTTGACAAATCTCAGTTCTGAAGCTGCGCACCTGTTTGATCCAAACTCTACTCATCACCCTCTTGCATATTGCAATCTTGTGTTACTTGATCAGGCTTCTGCTTGGAGTTTGGATGCTGATTGCTCACATCATCTTGATGATTTTACTTTTCTGTTGTTTGTTACTACATTAGTGTTTCTTGTATCATGTGTTTGAGAGATTTATGCTTGCATTTTAATTTAGATAACAAATTGAAACAAAGTGAGATTAATATACAAATGCTGAGATCATTTTTTTCTCAAGCAAATGAATCATATTAGTAGCTTGTAGCTCCTCTTGAAAAACCAATAACATTATCCCTGGACTGATGCAGGTAAAACAAACGCATGCGCAAGTTCCAGTTAACACAGCTCAGCTGAGAAGTCTTTCCATCCAGTCAAAGTACACAGAACACTTGGCGACCACAAGTGGTGAAGAAGGAGCTCAGTGAGAAGACGAGGGTTGTGTATATGTATTTTCTCTCAATTCACTAGATAGGCGTTGACTGATTTGCACGACATGAATGTAACTCATTCGTGTATTGATTGATTGATCCTAGTTCACGATATCCTTTAGAAACATTATGACATTTTTAGCTAGGGGTGGATATTCTGGTCTCCGTTCAGGTTGGGTATTTTAGATTTTCGGATATTTCGGTATAAGAATATAGAACTCGTCCGGATATTTTTATACTTTTATCGGGTTCGGATATTTGTAGTTCGGATAATTCGGGCTAGGTTCGGTTATTTAAAATTATTTTAGAAAAACAAGATCGAAATAAACATAGCTCATGAATTGAAACAAAATAAAATTTGAATTAAATAATAATGTGTATGTTGTAAGACATAACAATATAGTATTAAGCAAACAACAATAAAATAGGTTTTTAACCGATGAATGGAGTATCAAGTATTCAAAGACGAAGAGCAATAATTCAACAAAGTAACCTTAGAAAAAGAGTGTATACTCCCGTAAGATTGAAAAGTGTGGAGAAATTAAAGACGAAACCATTAAGTCCACGGTGGAGATGTTTAGTGTGAACTATGAGAAAATGAATGAGTCTAAACTACCAGAGATTTAAGATTACTATATATATTTTAGGATATTTTGGGTATCCATTCGAGTATCGGGTATTATCTGATAGGGTTCGGATATCTAGTCTCCTCTAACGTAATACCCGTTTGGATATTTTTATAGATCGGATAAGATTTGAGTATGAATTTTTTGGCTTGAGTTGGGTTTCGGGTATCGGATAAAATGTCCACTTTTATTATTAGCAAACCTCTTGAAGTGATTTTGAAACGAATTGTTTAGTGCATCAAACATTTGTTATAAAAAGTAACAAATCATATCTCTATCTTTTTTTGATAAAAATTATATCTCTATCTTTCTTTTATTGATAAGTTAACATCAAATACATCGAACAGATTCCATTAGAATGCAGAGTTTAGCTTCTTTATGTAATAATGGTTTACGTTGATTTTAGTCCTAGCGATTTGATTAGTTGAACCAATCAAAATAGCTTATTGTTTGTTTGGAAAGAAAACTTCTAGTTATTACATATAGGACGAAAAAATGCCACCACATTGCTGTACATCTAAACAAAAATAATGTATCAAGAATTACATGGATCAGATTCATATGACAACATCGATAAACTATTATGTGTTAGTACCATCAACATCATTCCAATAGCTAAAACTACATTATATTGACAACTTCTAATGAAGTTTTGACATATTTTATATGTTCTCGGTTGTATAACATTATATTTGATGTATTTATTTTGTTATTGACTATTTATATGTGTACAATGATTCATTTTCTAAGAGTTTGGTTGTCGGATTTCCATCAATTTGTGGTGAGTTCCAAATCCGACATAATTTATAGTTATCGGAATGATATTAATGGTGTTAACAACATAACACATAATAGTTGACGAGTGTTTTCATGTAAATCATATAGCTTATATAGTTTTTGATACATTACTTTTGTCTGAATATGTAGCCGTGTGGTAATGTATCATTCTTGTAGCTGACAATAATTTTTTCTTATATATGTTAGACTTCCTCAACCACGCCTCCTTTTGTTGAACCGTCCATAATACTACACCCTTAATCGACTTCATTTATGTATAGTAGTATAAGGCTAAAATAAAATAAAATAAAATAAAAACTGAAAACAAAAGTCGTTTCTATTCATGTGTAACAAGAACACATGCATAAATTACATAACAAAAAGGTAAACTAATATATACTTACGCACAAAGCTTGAAACAAAAATCAATTATAAGATCTAAACATTTGGTCGAGAATGATGGTCAATGCCATGGCCACACGAGGCTCCATGTCCGATTCAACTATAAGTTTAAACACATCTTTGCCAAAGGAACCTCCTCCAACCATTGCATCTTTCTTCTTGATCTCTGCCGTTTTCTTCTTGTTCCTCCTCACGTCTACTATCTTGCAGCTTCTCTGACCATATGATCCTTCAATCTCGTATAATACTGTATTCTTCTCGCTAATCCAGGCCAAGCTCTTTTTATTTGTTAATATGCTAACGTTTTTCTTTGCTGTAAATATTGGGTCTCTTTGTGTTTCTCCATTGTATACTTTCCAGCAATCTCCCAGGCTCATCTTCTAATCGAATTAATCAAGAAAAAAGTAAATTCAAGATTAGTTTCGGAAGATAAAGAAAATTAGATAGATAGATAGATAAATAGATAGATAGATAGACAAAGTACCTTGCGGCGGATGGAGAGAAGGGGCAAGCCGGAAGCATCCATAAGGACGATGTTGTCTCTAGGAGAGTTCATGTAGTTGTCAACCCTAAAGACAAGATTTCCATTTGAGTTGTAAACTGTGAATCCATCACAGTTGAAGAGAAGAGACTTCTTCCACACCGTTAAAGCTACAGCTGCTTTACTATCAGACAAGCTTTCCTCGTAAGTGTTTGAGAACTTTGGGTAAACTTTTGTCATCTCTTTTTTTTTTTATGTGTTTCTTTGTATGTGTGTGTTCGATGATTCTTGTTGGAGAAGATGAGTTGATATTTTGTATTGATGAAGGTGGTTGCGTGTTTATATATACAAATGTAGAAAGAGAGAATATGGTTCTCAGATGAAAAGAATGGTCTCATCTTCTTGTATTCCACTAGAGGTATCATTTTCAGTCTATTATTATAAGATATCTAGTCATTACATTAATTTATTCCTTTATGTAATCAAATATTATAGTACCGGTTTTAGTTTCACCTAAACTCCAACGAAATATTATATAGGAACATTGTATTTTTATTCCTGATCTGAACAATACTGGCCCTACAAAATAACTTATATAGTCTCATGTTTAATATAAACCTAACGCCAAGAGTAAGGAAAAAATCACACACTAACCCTATATCAAATTGTCCAGATTTTAGATGAAATTTACAGGACTAATCAATTACTGTTTGGCTTGTTTTTATTAACTTTCTTTTTGGTGTTTTACATTCTCTCTACTACATATTGTTGTGTGCCTTTTAGACTAAAAATACTATTTTATTATTCTATCATATATAGAGAATATTATTGTCTCATGTACAGAAAGAAAAAAGAATCCACAGCAAGGAAAACTTACGGTCCATAATCCATAGTCTCACCAGTGCATCTTTTATAATTGGAAAAGGGAGTTTCTATGCAAAATGATTTTTTTTACAAATAACAATACGAAATATTCTTCATTTTCTTATATATTAATTTCTGCATGATTATCGCTTTATTCTCCAAAACTGAGCCCAAAGTAATACTATATGATATGCCCTAGTAGTCTATATGATAAAGTGATAATCAATATGTATTCTTGATCCAAAACCAAGTATAGTTAATTATTTGTCTCTTTAGAGCCAATTCTGTTTCAAATATCAGATAATATATATTTATAAACATCAAGCTTTTAAGTTATTACCATGGACATTTTGAGCCAAGGAAAAACATAATCTAGTGGAGCTGTGGAATTAAGATAAGTACTGATGGAAAGCAATATTCAGATATTATATATATACTAAAAACCAATTCAAAGTTTCAAACATAGTCATGAAGTAAAATGAGTTAATTAATCGAGTTTTGAACCAATCCTTGGTTTTAATATGATATGATTAAAGGAGGAACACCATAGGCATCATTCATCATTATAAATAATTAAGCTTAAGAACAAAGTATGTGGCTGAGAAGCGTTTAGCGGTGGGAAGAGAAAAGAAAAACTATTCCCAACAAAATTTCCACTAATTATTTTTTGATTAAAACTTTTGATATTATTAAAAAAATCCTTGTGATATTTTTCCACGTCCGTTGGTTATAATATAATGAATGTTCCACTTACGTTGACATCTCTAATTTATATTCCTTTCGTTATCTATCGTTTGTTTATAGACAAAAAGTTTGTGGTTTCTGCGGCATATATGTACACAAAAAGTGATTATGACCTTTGAGAGGTAAGACGCGTCCCAAAAAAAAAAAAAGAATGGATTGAAAAGAACGTGCTGCACTTTGAAGAATATGTTCTCTTGCTCTCTTCATAGTGCAATGCAGATGTAGTACAACCTAATTGTTCTCCCTACCAAATCGGATTCTCTGTGTGTTTAGTGTGTTTTGTATGTTCATTTTGCACACGTCATGATTAAATGGGTATTATGTGAATGAAGTGAATCCTTAAATAAACTTTTGGTTTCAGTGGATAAATAAACTTTTGGTTTCGGAAATATCGCCAATGAAAATAGGGTCTTTGATAATTCTAAACCAGTTCACCACAAAAAAAAAGAAGCATTTCTACTTACGAGGAAAAGAAAACATTTCCATAAGCAAAATTCAAGAATCAAAACCCTAAACAGAATTGTAATGCTCTGACTGGCTTTGTCAATGCGACTCCACGCCCATTCACTCAATCCGTGGGATGGAGACGATCGGGTATTTAATTTTTTCTGAAGTTTTAAAATAGTAAGCTAATTCTACAATCACCACCAAATTTGTTTACGGTGGTGATTGTTTGCAGATTTTACAGTAGCTTTTAGATTTTATCTTCAAAAAATTACTTTTTAACCAATCAAATTTTTGAAGAAATAGATTTCCTATAATCTTGGAAAATTAGTTTTTCAAAAAAAATCTTACTTTTTAAAAAAAAACCAAAAACCACTTTGATCAAGGGTTTGTAGTAACATCACGTTGGTTTTTCATTATTTAAAAAATATATATTGTAATTTCCTTATCAACATTTAACAAAATGAAGTTTTATATATATAAGAACAAAGTTCTCGTACTTGTAAAAGAAGTTTAAAATATTTCGAAAGGAAAATTTATTTTAATAGTTACTATTTCAGTTAATTGTTATAGATATTATTTGTACAAAAAATAAATAACTATAAAAATATATGTATAAAATTATTTTAGATAAAAATTATCAAATGTTTGATATTAATTGTTTTATTTATAATACTTAATTACTTAGATAATAGCATTTGAGATTATATATGGAAGGCATTTCAAGTCAAATTTCTGCATCTACATGACATTCACGATAGTTTTATTTTGTACTTACAGTTTTTGTTTTATAATAATTTTATTAAATAAATTTATGTGTATTTTGATGACAGTATTTTATATTTTATTACTTTCAGAATAGGTTTTTTTTACTGTTATTGATATTTTTCAATTTAATTTTAAAACAAAAAAAAACACAAAACTGAAAACCAAAATCTAAAACAATTATTCATGTTTTCGAAAACTAAAATCTATTGTAAAATCAGAAAATCAAAAACTAAAATCTAAAAATCAAAAACCAAAAATCTAAAAATTATCAAAACAATCCACATCTATGTGTTTTGCCCTCATTCATATGGTAGTCTGAATTGATAGATCATTAATTTTTCTACTATTCCAATCCAAATTTGATCATAAAGTTTTTGGACAAATGATAGAAAATAAATACATATTAGCTAAATCAACTTAAAAAAAAAAAATCTTTCAGCATATACTACGACATAGCACATGCCAAAATGTTACAAAAATCTTTAGGAAAACGCTGCATCCAAACCCACTTATGTTTGTCACATACGTGGATCAAATTCTGCCTAACCAACATGGAATATAAGCTGGTTTTCCAAGAAATTCATTTCAGTAGAGCGTATGATATTTGATCGTCCAAGTTTTAAAAACAAAACAAATAAAAGTAGAGTTTTTTTTTTGTTTTCGGTGAATTGGTGAGATAGTCGTGTGACTTTGTAATTAATATAATGGCCATTTAACTAGGTGAATGGCCATTTAATAGAAAATATAGACGTGGTAGAATGACTATTAATTTGAATAAATTAGATGATGACCATTTTAGTGGACGACTTTGATGAAAAAGACCATTCAGGTGAACAATATAAATGCCTATTTATTATCATCATCCTCATCCTCAACCTATCTTTCTTTCTTTTTTTTCCCATGCATTTGGAAATACGTGCATCCTCTCTCATATAAATAATACGTATTTGGCTTGTATCACTTCATTAAAATTGATTCAATCTCAGCATCCTATGAATATTATTTAATATAAGCCATAGTTTAAATCGACAATTGGATATATGCCATGATTCAAAAACTGTTTTTTTTTTTTTTGCGATTCTATAGCAGTGTAAATCACATCTTTCACTTATCTAGTAATTTAAGTTCGTCGTTCTTAAAAATGATTTCAAACTCATAAGATATCACTATTCAAACATACATAATAATCTTATTCGCAAAAAAAAAGTAATAATAATAATATGATTCATTTCAAAACTTTGTTATTCAAGTAGAAAACGAACAACTTTCACTATCTTGTCAAGGACTCCATTAACTTAACTAGTGTTGCATATTATCTCGAAATTATATATGTGATTTAGTGAATGCTTAGTAGGCAAATTATATAATCAGTTTTTGCTTCACGAAGATAATAATCTTTATCACTTTCTCAACTGTAAACTGGTGCACTGAGAAATTAATAGATAAAATTCTCATCACTTTGTATTAAGTCAATAAAGCAAAGAAAGAACAAGTGACACGTGACCCAATGGGAAAATAACACGAGGAAAAAGAATTGGCATACCTTGTTGCCAAAAATCATATACAACATCAAAGGTTCTTCACATACTCTCTCTTTTTTTTTTAATCAAAGCAGATTTTAAATCATCTTCTTGATCAAGTCTCTTAAAAATCAATTTGCTATCAATTTTAAAACCCACTTCTGCTTGCTTTCCTGCAATGCATTCGGGTTTATTTACCCACCAAAAATGAGATGTCTGCTTAACCACCAACTCTAAATCTTTTCCTTTGCGTGCGTGACCTGCTTCTAAAGCATTGGCCCCGTGTGTCTTCACTTTCTCTCATTAAGGATTCACGTTACAGTCACTCAAGAATCGATCTTCCCGATTCAGATGCTTTCTCCAGTAGTTTTTGTACTGTGGGATTCCCAGCTCTAGCCACGGCTTCATGTTCCCATTGTAGTGCAACGTGGCTGCGTTTTTTATCGTTTCGGTGTTGATGTAGTAGTCATAGCCAAGCCCCGATATAGCCCATTCGTCGTCAAGAGCATAAACTTTGTCTTGAAACGTAAGCAAACTTGCTTGCAATGCAACTGCTTCTCTTGATTCACCGCCACCACTCATCTGCTGCACAAAGAATAGAAAGCAATCGCTCATAAGCATAAACATCACCTCATATCTCTTTTAGGTTTTTCAGTAAACAGACCTGTTTGTAAAATTTCTGGTAGGTTTCTGAAACTCCCAGTTCCCTCCATCTAGCAAGATCAATGACATTCAATCCAGACATCCACAGACAAGCATCAGTATCAACACTTCCTCTCTTGAGACTCTTTAGCTGACCTAATCTCACAGAGCATTCCTTCACTGCACCATTCACTTTTCCTTCCATATCAAGCTCCCAAAGGGGAGATAAGTCTCGCTGGACTACAACGTCATGATCCAGAATCACAACTTTTTTCAACTTGTGAAATATTTTTGGAAGAAGATAGTGAGATTGAGAGAAAAGGGACAAGTAGTGTGTTCTATTCTCTTCGCCGAGGAAGGAGACACGGAACTCCGCAGGCAAATACAGTGTCATGTCCGACTTGTACAGCTCGAGTTTTTCAATGTTCAATACTTGAATAGCTGCTTGTTTGCAGGGATTCCTGATAAACCATTGTTTCATCGCAAAGTAATTCTGCTCGTCTGTAAGCACATGGAAAACAAAGTTCTTACTTTCCTGAAACATTAACAACCAACCATGAGTTAGATATAAAGGTTCTATGACTGCATGAAAACAAAAAAAAAAAACAGTAAAGGAAACTGGATTTAATAAATACCCTTGCGTGTATAACCGTTGAGTTGATCACAACGGAAGATGCAAGTATATTGTCGGAGATGATAACAAAGTGAAGCAATGAGGGATCTGAAAACTTCTCACTCTCCTCAGTATCAACTGAACCTGACTTGAAGTATTCCACAGTTAGTCTCATTGACAAGCAATGAAGACTCTTAGGCATTGTCTGCACTGCAAGCTGGTAGAGGAACACACTTTGTTTCATGTGGAAACTCGCTTCATCCTCCGTCAAATCCAGGATCTGTCTCAATTTCTTGTCAACATTGTTACAGTCGACTGGAAAAGACTTTGCCTTTGAAATTACAGCTTCCATCTTCTCAAACTTTTTATCAACCCTGACAGATCAGTGGAACGAGATACACAATAAGTACGATTGGAGGAAATTGACAGTGGATTCTATACACAAACCTTCATCTCAAAGAGAACAAACTACATCCTCCCTATCATCTAAGTACATTTTATGTCGGTTTAAGATATTGGCACAGAAAAGGCTTCAAAATAAGAGTATTTATGGGTGTGCTGCACATTGAACAAATGAAGAGAGAATGTTATGACTAAGATTTTCTATAACATAGAATGTTTGAAAGCAAGTAAACCACTAGAAAACAGGACGCCCACACAAGGCTAACTGCTAACTAGGAGAGATTCATTTGAGTAGCATCCAACTCCACGGGACTAACTATCAGTACAAACATGCTTAAACCAAAACTCGTAAATAACTTACTGTGGTGGAAGGTCAGCATCTGCTGAACTTTCACTAAGAATACGCTCAAACTCTTGGATATTCTGTTTCATATCCCGAGTCAACTTGCTTTGAGAAGGCATTTTAGCAATACTTGGATAGTATGCCCTAGCCACAAATAGGAGATCCTTCATGTGTTTCACCTTAGCATCTTTCATGGGTTCCTTATTTTCCTCCCTCCAGAGGCAGTAGCTCCCATAATTCACTTGACAAGTTCTTTGAGTTTCATCACCGTTTACTATTTCCCCCTGAACACCTTTACGCGAGAATTCGGTTTTTGTTTTCTGTTCACAGAATGAACCAGAATAAGGTTAAGACGCTTGGTGAAAAAGACAAAAAAGGCTACTACAAAAAACACGCAATTCATTTGTACATTTGCAGGGCTTAGGTTGGCAACAATAGCTGGGGACACTGGTAATCCTGCAGATTAATGGAGGCCAGAAGTAAAGTTGCGGATCCGGATCAAAACAAAATATTGGGAGGGGAATTTAAGAAAGTGAAACTTGTAAAGTATACCTCTTTTTTTAGAATCACTGATGCTTGTCCTATTCATATCTCTGGAACCCACGTTTATGTCGGTTTTCTAGCATGTTAAACAATAAAAAAACGTTAGTATGAAAATTGTTACAAACACGTAAACCATCTTACCCAAGGGACCAATTCTTTACCGGGCCCAACACAAGCTGAGATAGTCAAATAAAAATTTCACTCATTCATCCAAATTTTTCTACCCCTTAAACAACATCAAACAAAAGAATAAAAGATACAACATGTGGCTAACTACAGCCCCTTCAGCTCTAGTTTGTTTGTTAGGCCAAAAACTTTTCAGATTCACTGATTAACTATAGAGCATCTTGCAGAAGTTTCCATAAGTCAAGGAGAGCACAAGTTTATTTTCTTTCTAATATTAGCACTCAAATCTTGCAGGACCACAGTGGCGAACCTGATACGCATGCTTTCTAGTTAGATCAAACTACAAAGCCCTACACCTCTACGTCACTTGGGGAACATTAATGCCAACAACTATGACTGAATACATTCTTATATAGACCAGATCTGAAATGAATGTGAGAGCAGTGGGTAAGATAATAAAGGGTTCCAACCATCATAGAGATTTAAATCTAGAGGTAAAGTAAAAGATGTAAACTTTTTGTTAGAAAACAACAACTAATCTATACTATAGCACAGATATAATCAAAGGACCAACCTTGGGAAGCACTGGATTGATTTTCTGGAGAACCTGATCGACTCTGTCAGATAGATCACTCTACAAAAAGCGAGGAACGAAGATCACAAAACCAGCAAACGATTTGGAAGCGAATCAACGAAACGAGAGAATTAACAATACCTGGGAATGTTTAGTAGCATTGATTCTGCTAAAGCCCTCGAACTGATTCCAAAGAAAGAAGCGTCAGAAACAAAACCAAATCAAGAAACCATAAAAGGAAACGTAATGCTTACAGGAGAAGACGGTTGGACAGTGACAATCCCTGAAGAAGAAGATAAAAGAGTAGAGATGAGAATAGATCTGAAGAAACAGAGATGGAGTGATATAGAGAGAGAGAGAGAGAGAGATACCTGGAGGAGAGTGAAAGGTGTTGTGAAGGCCGAGCAAGAAAGCAAGAGGAACAAGCATTGATAAGATCACAAGAACCAATACTCCAATCACCAGAACTTTCCACCGGCGTTTTCCTCCGCCACTACCTACTCCTCCGCCTTTCATATTTCCGGTTTAGATTCAATCAATGCCTTTCGCATTGGATCCCAAAAACGTCGGCAACGATGATTCTCTACTCGAGTTCACGCTCTAAAATCTTTCCCCTCACGTCACACACACTCTCTCGCTCTAAGTGATGCACGCACTTACCCCGATCGCATCGTCCCTTTCCTTTTGCTACTTGGAAGGGGAAGGAACAGAGAGAGAGTTACACACACTCTTTTCGCACGTGTGGAGCTTTCTTATCCGTTCGATTATTCAGCCCACTTGCAATATCTGTCTTTGGATTAGGACACGTGTTATTCTCACACGGTGGTAACTTATTTTCATTTTTTAATTTAATTACATAGTTTATATTAGGAATATGTATTTTATCTGTTAAATTTGATTTAATCCGAAAATTTTAGATAATCTGTAAATCGTCAGAGCAAAGTAAATATTAAAAGTTAATATTTATTATAAATGAATCAATAAAAAAATTCAGAAACGATTATCAGATCCGCTCCAGACATTATACATTTATTGTATCTCTACAATAAATAAATATATATATATATATATATATATATAATTTTATACAATTATTATTTAACAAATCGTCCACCCCATATTTATATATGTCTTTCCCGATAAATCCATAACTCCGGGAGGCCTAGCGATTATTCGTCACCAGGCCTGGGCATAAAATCCAGAATTCGAAATCCGAACTGAATCCGAACCGAAAAACCCGACCCGTTATCCGACCTAAAATGTAAAAATATCCGAACGGGTCCTATAGGATGGTATAAAAAATATCTGAATCCGAAGTGTTATTAACCGAACCCGAACGGGTAACCCGAAATATCCGAAATTAATAGTCAATATCAATATTTTAAATATATATAATTATTTTAAATATTCAGTTTAAGCTTTATTTTGATATGATGTATACAATAAATATTAAAATATAAATAAAGACCTTAAATATCTAATTAGTTATAAATAATTACTTTATAATTTGCTTATTAAAATAACAAGTCTACTCTATACTATAAAGTAATGCATATTGTTTACAAATGATGTTTTTTTCATGATTGATTTAACATTTTATTTTATTTTTATCAATTCTTTTATGTGTAGGATTAATTTCTATTCAATTTAAGTATTTATCTTTACGTTTTGTTTAAAATTTTGTTTTTTACTTCGTATATATCCGAACCGAACCGATATAACCCGAATCCGAACGATATATGGTTACTTTATGGGTTTTACGATGCAATATAATTTTGAACCGAACCCGAAATGTTATTATCCGAACCCGACCCGTACTAATAAAATATTAGAATGGAACCTATGAGTGTAAATCCGAGAACCCGAAAATCCGAAATACCCAATCCGAACCCGAACGGGTACCCGAACGCCTAGGCCTATTCGTCACGGTCAAGGCCATCAAACTATGGATGCATATTGTTTAAGCTCTACCTCTCTGATGGTTTTCTTGTCTGGCTATTGTATGTTTTGACATTGGTCGACTTTCGATGTTGTTCTCCTTAGAGCATCATTATTCGGGTTTCTTAGAGGGGGTTCTTGCACTGTTCGCGGACCCCACTGACATGTGGGGCCCGTGAACAGTGCAAGAACCATCTCCTAAAATCCCTAATTAAGAAACTGTTTTTAATGGTTTCTTGCACTGTTCGCGGGCTCCACTGTCACGTGGCAGACCGCGATTGGTTCGTTTTTTAATATCTTTTTTCTTTTTTTTTAATTCGCAAAAACAAAGTAAAAAAAAAAATAAGAACCCCATTTGGGTTTCTTAGGGATAAAGATGCCCTTATGTGTTTAATGTGATGCAGTGAATGTTTTTATCATTTAGAGAAATGTTATTAATCGCGAGGAAAGCTTTGGCCTTTGCGCATAATAAGCTTAACCTCCATTCTAGTGTCTCCTCCTCTCCTGTCTCTTGAGTCTTGCCTTGCCTGAAAATTGGGGTCCTTACACTGCCCCTCCATCTCCGGTTCCCTTTGGAAGATGAGAAAGGATGTTGGAAAAGTCCGGTTGTTTTGGTTGGCCAACAAAGAGACAGATTATCAGTGTGTTGGAAAAAAAAATCAATGACGACAAATCCATTCACGGGGTTCTTGTGAAGCTTCCTTTGCGTTGAGGTACGTTTCACATTTTGTAATATGAATCATGAGATTGTGATGGGGGGATGATGATAGTGTTCGTTGATGTCAAAAGATTAGCTCAAATGTTAGGAGGTCAAGTTTCTATGCTTACTTTGTTTTCATACGCTCCTTTATTTCAACCAGCCTCATAGAACATGGACCCTCAGCATATCAAATGCTCTCTTACCGATCTCTATTGTTGGTAGGTGGAGCATATAATTCATACGCTATGCCACTGAGAATCTGCCAATGTCTTTACTATTGCAGATATGACGCTACAGTAAGCACGGTGCATGGTTGTTTCAAAGGATCCAGAGCACATTACCAGGGAGTCTGATATTGTGGAAATTGGCTGAAGCCTGGAGCAGTTTGTCATTGTTGTAGGAACATGTCCTATTGAGGTAAAAGTAACACTATTATAAAGTATAAAGCTGGTCAAAAACTTATATTCCCCAGTGAATAAAGAGTCATACAACAAGAGCATGAAATCCATTTTGATACATAGAACCTTAGGTTTGAGCTTAAAATGCAATACTATGATTTGTTGTTGTTGCCTGGTTAGACATTGGAGCATGTAGTGTTGCCTCTGCGATCACTCCTCTTCCTGGAGGAGTCAGACCTATGACTGACAAACGCCATGCTACTATGCAATGCTTTGGAGGCTGCCAAAGTGTATATCCATCTGACAAATGGTAGGTATCTTTGTCTTATAACTAAAATATTGTTTAAACAAAAGATAGGAGGTTCCATGTTATTAGGGGTTGATGACAAATTCACAATCCATTTTAATGTGACTAATCATGTTGTGTGCTATGGTTTTTAATATAAAACTATTTTTCATTGTGTTATCATATACTCATGAACATCAAGGTCAGTAAAACCACAGCAAGGAGAGTTTAAGTGCTTTGTTGTAATGTCTGGTTTGTAGATACAGTCCAGTGTTTTTGTTTCATTGATTTTTACAAGATGGGCCGGGGAGCTATATGATGCATGTGAGAGACGATGTTAGTTGGTGAATTGGATCGTAGGTAGTTGCATCTTACATCAAGGATGAAGGATGAGTGAAGCAAGAGGTGTCACATGAAGATCACGAAACAAATGCTTCCTGCAATATCTACACATCTTCATAAAGTGGGAGATATTGATAATACACACTTTCCTTCTCATAACGGTTTTTATCAGCAGCTTTTTTTTTTATTTTGTATGCAATGTAATGCACTTTCGATTTTCAGTACACATTAGTTCATCTCTTTCTATTCATTTATTTAATTTTGTAGTGTAATATTTTCAATTTTCAAAAAGTGTAGGTATTAATTGGATATGAAAAAAATAGATTGGGTATTATTTCAAACGTGCAACCAAAATAGTTTATCTACTTTTATAGCAAATGAAAATTATTAGATTATAAAGTTTTTGGGATTCTTTTAAATTTAAAACAGAAAGTATTTTAACAAATATCAAAAGTGTATTTATTAATCTATACCATCAACAGGGGATCATTATCATTTTATGTCATTAATGAAAATTTGATTTTTTTTCCAAAAAACACTCTTACTTTTATAAATGATTAATAAAATTCATTAATGACATTTGAATCTTTTAGTTTTGGACTTACAAATATATATTTAAATAGATCAATAAATGATAGGGTTACACCTACATATAAAAATGCTACATTTATTTAATATAAATATTTTAAGTTTAAATATTAGACATGTATATTTTAGAACTAAATTAATCAAAAACCATAACGACATCATAATATTATTTTCTTAAATCTATGTATCATAAAATTAAATTTTAAATCTAAAATAAAAAATAAAAATACAAACTTATAATAAATTACTAATAACAAAAATAAACTAATATTGTCATATTAATAAGTTTTTTATATTATCATTTTTATTTGAATGACATAATAAAAATATCATCAAAAATCACAAGTTTGTGTAATATTAAAAGGTATATAATTAATTTAATAAAAATAAAAAATATTATCATATATTTTATATTTTATCGGATCATTGGTATCAAATAACGTGTTAATAATGATTTTTTGGATTTTTACCGGGTTCTATCAGATTTTTAATTAATGAATTTTTTATTAAATCTAAACCAGATTATATACAAGATACGGGTCTACCGGCTCAAGGGATCTGGGTCAGATATAAAACCACTTCTTAAAACTCAAAACATTATTTTCAAAAAACTTTTAAATTATATGTTCTCTAATAAAATGTTATAAATTCATGCAAATCACTCTTGACTAAATATTTGTTCTATTTCTTTTTATTTTGGAGAAAAACAATACTTAGTAAAGACATAAAAGTTCAATTGTTATAATCTAAAATAAAAATAATGTAAATTAATTTTGGGTTAATAAGTGAAAATATGAAGCTTAACCAACCAACCCAAACCATCCAATTTCAAAAGCACGGTGTGTATTAATCGGAAAACCAAATTAAAATTATGAAGCTTTACCAACCAATCCAAACCATCCAATTTCAATTCGGTTAAGGTGGTTTGGTCCAGCACTAGAGAAAAAAGAATAAAAACATGATTCCGATTCCAAATCTCCATTTCCAAAGAGAAGAAACATCTCCACCCAACACAGAGAGAGAGAGAGATCTGAGACGTCTCCAAATGTGAAGGAAACAAACGCTCAAAAGATCTGAGAGAGAGAGAGAGAGAGCGGAGAACAACAAAATGGCGTGGCAAAAAGAGAAGATCGTCGAAACTTGCTTGATCGGAGGAGCTACGTTCGCCGTCGGAGCTTCCTTCCTCCACCTCTTCCTCAAAGGAGAGCTTCCCTTAGGCTTAGGGTTAGGTCTACGTTTCCTTCCCTTCAGAAAACGGAAACCCGTTCGCGTCTACATGGACGGTTGCTTCGACATGATGCACTACGGCCACTGCAACGCGCTGCGTCAAGCGCGTGCCCTCGGTGACCAATTAGTCGTCGGCGTTGTCAGCGACGAAGAGATCATAGCTAATAAGGGACCTCCCGTTACGCCTCTTCACGAAAGGTCTCTCTCTCTCTCGACCTCGATCTCGATCTCGTGTATCTAATCGCCTTTCTGATTTTGTGTTTTGGTGTGTTGTAGAATGATAATGGTGAAGGCTGTAAAGTGGGTGGATGAAGTGATTCCTGACGCTCCTTACGCAATCACGGAGGAGTTCATGAAGAGATTGTTTGATGAGTATCAGATTGATTATATCATCCATGGGGATGATCCTTGTGTTCTTCCTGATGGAACTGATGCTTATGCATTGGCTAAGAAGGCTGGGAGGTATAAGCAGATTAAGCGTACTGAAGGAGTTTCCAGCACTGATATCGTTGGTAAAATTTACATTCAATTGTTTCTTAGATGAAAGGTTTCGTTTTTTATTCTGTTAAGGGGAGATTCAAGCTGCATTATGTTTATGTAATGCAGTGTTGATGATAGTTTTGATTCTCTGATGTTTAAAATGCGTAATCACATCTAAAGGTTTCCTTTTTTAATTGTTAAGGGGAGATACGAGCTGCATCATGTTTATGTTATTGTGTTCATGATAGGTTTGACTAATCACATTAAGATTATAACTTTGTTCGAGTTCTCCAGGTCGTATGCTTCTCTGTGTAAGAGAAAGATCGAACAGTCAGAGTCATTCATCTCTGCAAAGGCAGTTTAGCCATGGGCATAATAGCCCAAGATTTGACGACGGAGCTTCTCCTGCTGGTACTCGCGTCTCACATTTTCTTCCTACTTCACGCAGGATCGTTCAGTTCTCCAATGGCAAGGTATGCAAGTCCTAATGAGTCTTCTTTTCTTAGTGTTTTTACTTGTTTATCTTACTCAGGCACATAACTTAGATGTTTGGAGTTGTGTATATGTATATTTATATGTTGCTTAGTGATGTAGTAGGTTGAACAGGTACATGGCTCTTGATTTCTAATAGCTATGGAAGTGGTTCCTGGCTCTTTTTCAGCTGTTTTAATTATTAATGGGTAACAGCTTTCGACGTCATTGTGGGAACACTGTCTGGTTTCTTAGCTTCTGAAACATAATTAGTTAATCCTTTTCTATTACCATTTCACCAATCATTTTAATACTTTTATGTGTGTTGTCTTATATTTTTCCTATCGAGTGACAGAGTGTTACTTCACACCTTATTTTTATCGCTAGGTTTAGCTTAAGATTATATTCCTTGGTTGATTTACCTTTCTCGTTCTCATTTTGTATCTGGGGTTGATCAAAAGTACATGCTTTTGCTGACAGGGACCAGGGCCTGATGCACGCATAATTTACATAGATGGTGCTTTTGATCTGTTTCATGCTGGCCATGTTGAGGTATAATAAGTTAAATTGGTGAAGACAAATATTACTGAGCGACCCTCCAGTTTTATTCCGCCAATGTTGTTGATTCTTGTTCTTGATTATTCAATTCGCACAGATTCTCAGGCGTGCTCGAGAGCTTGGAGACTTTCTTCTTGTTGGAATACATAATGACCAGACTGTCAGGTTCAAAACTGCTCATCTTTGGCAGTGTGCTTTATAGTGATTTTCTGAGACAAACATAATTTGGTGATGTTAGTTTTAGGCATAAATAAACACTTCTTGTCCCCCCTCTGACTTAGACTGGCATAACTGCGTCTCTGCTTAAATTCATCGACCCCAACTGTGCTTGTTATATACGTTAATGTGTAGTGCTAAAAGAGGAGCGCAACACCCAATTATGAATCTCCATGAAAGAAGCTTAAGTGTTCTGGCATGCCGCTATGTAGATGAGGTGATAATTGGTGCTCCATGGGAAGTGTCAAAAGATACGGTGAGCTTCTCTGCTCTTTGCTTGATGATAACCAAAATGGCATTCATGAAAAGCCATTTTTGACAATGATTTGGATATTTGCAGATCACGACATTTGACATCTCGTTGGTGGTTCATGGGACAGTAGCTGAGAGCGATGATTTTAAAAAGGTAAAACAAGATTAAGATCTGTTTTATATACGTTAAGATAAAAGACAAAAAGTTGAGAATGTGATGTGGTTGAATGATTTGACAGGAGGAAGATAATCCGTATGCAGTACCAATAAGCATGGGGATATTCCAAATACTAGAAAGCCCTCTTGATATCTCAACTTCCACCATAATCAAGAGGATTGTAGCAAACCATGAAGCTTATCAGGCAAGTTTCCTTTCTTCTTTGTTATCATTCTTCGTGTTTTGCTTCACTGTGACCAATGTCTCAGTCAATGTCTTTGTGTGTGAATACAGAAACGTAATTTGAAAAAGGAAGCCAGTGAGAAGAAGTACTATGAGCAGAAGTCTTTCGTCACTGGCGACTGATAGGATCAGAAGTTTTATGTTTTAGAGGACCAAAACTATCTTCAGGATATGAATCCCCCCCTTATATTGGCTAATAGTAACTTCATATTACATTTTAATGCTCTAGTTCATATTTTACATAGGGCATTGATGGTTTTAGTACCAGTTGCTTCTTCACTTTTTGGGATGTTTCATTATGGTTTTGACTTTCGTTTAATCAAATTACAATGATAGAAACTTGAATTTTATTAGCTTTAAGTAGTTGGAGCACTTTGAATTGTTAAGAACTATAAGTTAACTTTCTCAGTAATGATCCTTTTATAATCTGAAGCAAAAACACTTCTAGATAAATACTGTTTTCAATCAAGAATCTTGCACTTTACGTGGCTCCTCACTCACTCACTCACAGGCATTGCAGTTGAACTCGCTTCTGTTGGAAATAGCTGAGAAACAAGCTCCAGAGTTCCCCACATAGGTGCATCATTCTTTTTAGAGCCACACAAAACAATAAAATTTCTATTAGCAACTTTCAGATCAGCTATATGTTCAGCCACAAAATGCATATGCGACTTACAAGATAAACAACATCAAAGGCCTCACGGTAGCTTTCAAGACTCTTCTCAATGTTATCGTTCCTGGAAAGAAAACAGTGAGAGGAGACCCAAAAAAAAACAGATAAGAAAAGAAAAAACTCACAGGAATCCAATAGATATTCGAGACTCGTAATTCAAACCATCAGACATCCTCAGATCCCCCAAATGATCTCCTAGAAGCAAAACGTTTCTTCTTTGTTTCACGTACGCATTCTCTTCATCTTCCTCACCATTGTCCACACCAAGTCGGTCGTGGAGTGGAGCAGCCATGTCTAAAGCGTGTTCGTTCTTGTTTAGCACGTGAATCAGCTTTCCTGTATTGTAAGAAACTGCAGTTTATAATTGACAACAAAGTAGAACTTGTTGTCTCTCTAACTAACATACACCAAATTGTTCTACCTTTAAAAGACACAAGCCGTCCATCATTATCGAACACCATCCTGTTCGACACAATCTTTACATTCTTGAATGTTCTATGAAGTTTCTGTCTCAAAACCTGTTAGAAAGAAAAAGCGAGACTAAATAGTAAAAAGGCACATTCGTGCTGCTCATTTACTAGTAGTCTTTAGGGAGTCACCTCTTCAATAACATCAGCAAGCCCTGCTGAAAAAATCAAAACTGGGATCTCCTTTTCCTGAATCACATGGCAAATAGAGTTGGATTGGTTAATATAAACAATACCATTATAAGTATAACATCAATCAATCATGAACTTGATACTCTAACCTCCAAAAATTGAAACAGTTCAACCACACCATCTCTAAAAGCTATGGAGGAATCAGCTACAGATTCCTTGATTGCATCATATGTTAAACCTCCCTCAATGAGAAGATCATGAGTTTTACTCCACCTGGTAGTTGTCAGATTCTCTTGCAATTAGAAACATGAAAAAAGACAAGGACAATGTATGTGATTGGTAAGAAGAGAGTAATACCATTCTTCCATGAGTTTGGTTTTCTCTTCAAGTGGAATCAAAGGAGAGAACTCAAGAGGATGATAGTGTTCATATAATGCTTCCCTCTTAGCATCGTATTCTGCGTTGCCTTGCTGCAAGATGCCATGACTGCCTAACAAAACAGAGTTGGTTTCAGCTTTTGACTGATGAGAAGAAGGATATAGATGAACATACTCTGGCCTCGAAGTCCATTGACTCGGTATCTCGTTAAAGTCCCATCGAAGTCTGCAATCACCTAACGCAGAGACCCATAACAAGACAAAAGCTTAAACCTTTGTGAAAGAAGAAAACTTTGACCCTAGAGAGAGAGGGAAAGACCTGAAATTTGGAAGGACCCGCGTCACGGATTAGGGTTATTTTATCAGTGAGAGCTCGAGGTTGATCAATTACAGTGTTGGCAGAGAGGTCATGCTGTTCCATTTTATGTCTGGACAGAGAATAGTTCTGAGAGAATACAAAAAGGAAGAGTTTTTAAGAGAAGAGAAGAGGAGAGAGAGGAGAAGAGAGGAGAGAGAGAGAGAGAGAGAGAGAGAGAGAGAGAGAGAGAGAGAGAGAGAGAGAGAGAGAGAGAGAGAGAGACTGACGTTGTTGCCGAAGCAGCAAGATGATGAAGGTGTGAGCTTGTGGTGACTACGGCTGAACAAAGAAAGACGAGTTGTCGGCGCGTGAAGGCGCGTGCAGCAGCTTATTATGCGCATCAGAGATGCTCTCTTAAGGCCTATTGTCTCTTTTGTTAATTCAGAGGTTATAAACAAGATTTCACGTTGACCCAAATAACATCTCCTAAAAAAAGTTGTAACCTTTTGCGTTCCTTCTTCAATATAACACACAAAACAGAGTTTTTGCTACAAAAAGTTGTAACCTTTTGTAATTTCCGTCTTCAATACAACACACAAAACAGAGCTCTTGCTCTGAGCATCTCCTAAAAAAGTTGTAACCTTTTGTATTCCAATCTTCAATACAACACGAAACAGAGTTCTTGCTCTAAGCATCTCACTGTACAACTATCCAAACCTTTCTTTGGTTCCTTCCTTTTTAACATTGTTTTCATAGTCCAAGAAGAAGAAGAAAAAAAGGCGTTGCAAGCAGATACTACTAACTAAGTCACAAATAACTAAGTGAAAGCTTTAGAGAGACTTGAAGTAGAGGTGATGTTCAGAGAAAAGAACCCTGAAAGCTAGCTTGCACCTACACTTCAATCTAATTACAAACCCATCTCCAGATCTCTCTATCCTCATCCCTTCTCCACAATCTTCTTCTTCTTCCTCTTGCTGCGTCTGCAATTGTTATTAATGATGAAGTTCATCGTTAACCATCAAGATCACTAGATGCAAATAAATCAAAACCTCATAAGCATCGTAGTTGTTAGTCTCTTCTTGATTGATCTCTTCATAAGTATCATACTTAGTCTCTTCATCCTCCACGTGATTGTTAACCATCTTCATCCTCTAGCAAACAACCAAATGAAGATTCTTTATTAGTAGTGAAAACAAGAATGCTTGATTATATAACAACCAACCTCTGTTTCAACACTCTTGGAAGCAGGTTGGGTTTCAGGGTAAGTGGAGCTAAGAGGAGATGTGATAAAGAATGAGTCTTGGAGGGAGATTCTCCTGCGTTTGTGCTGATCAGATTCTTCTGAAACAGGGGAGGAGCGTTTCAAGGGGCTGATATCGGGAGAGAAGAAGGAGGAGCGAGAGTGGTCGTACGGTGGGGAGGAGAGGCGGAGGAGAGAGAGGTCGATGTCGTTGATGTTCAGATTGTTACGGTCTTGGAACTCGTGTTCCACCATCATCATCATCTTCTTCTTCTTGACTTCTCTTTCTTTGTTCTCTCTCGCTAAGTTCTCTGGTAACGATATTAAGTGGGGGTGGTGAAATCTAACGGTATCGGTTTAGAGAGTCCGGTTTAATGGTCGAAGAAACAATCCATGTGTTACATCATTGTATGACAATTATAATGTTATGGTTCTTTTAGCTATGCGCAATGGTCATATCTGAATTTGAAAACCACATTACAGCTCAAACAATGTATAGTGTGTTATAACCCAGAGTATACTATAAAAACTAAGATCAGTATACACTGAAATTATGGGCTCTACAGTTTTGAAAAACCATATTATTCGTCATTCATTTTTGCTTTCTACTACATTGTTCATAGGGTATGTTGTATACTAGTGTTTTCTTGCACAATGTGCAACAATAAATTTTTTAATTTAAATTATATTTAAATAAAATTATGTTAATATTTTAAATTTTATTATTTGAATACTAATATTTTAATCTAAATTTTATTTTAGTTAAACATAAAATATTTTGATTTATCTTAAATTATATAAGAAAAGCGATATCTATATATTTAAAATTGATATAAAAAATTATAATTATTAAAATAAAAGTAAATAGAATTTTTAAAATTTGTAGATATCAAAAGGAAACAAATGATGTTATGATTACAAATTTATAGTTTTTTTTAAAAAATGTATGAAATTTGAAAAAATTAATATTAAAAATTATAGGATTATAAAAATAAACTTAAATAATATTTAAATTTTTGTAAACTACTTTATTATTTTATTATTATATTATTTAATATCATATTAAATAAATTTATTTTAATGATGTTGTATTAGTTATTTATATATTCCAAAAAGTTTACCAAAAATATAAATTTATATTAAATCTAATTGTTATGTCATATCATTAATTATAGTGTGCCCTGTCATTTTTTAGTGAAAGCGATTATAGAGATAACATGTGTCAAATCACTTTTCAAATAATTTTTAGGAGATTATAATCAATTACATCATAAAAATGATTTTGACATGAATCTAAATGATGTAAATTTTTTTCTTTTGTTATTTTTGAATATGTTATCAATAGCAACATATTTAAATTTAGAATTTAAGATTTAGGGTACAAAATTGAAAATAATGATTATAAAATATTTTGAAAAAATTGGAAAGAATATTTTCAAGTTTTTTTTTATTGAAAAATCCAAAACCTTCTTCGAATATTTTGATTATTTAAATTATTTATTTATTTATTTATTTTTATAAAAATATATATATATAATTGCCATTTATCTCTTTAATAAAATTTATTTTAATCTTTTTTTATTGTGTATGAGCTTAAGCATCTTATCCATACTTAAAATTTTGAACCGATCTGAAAACCTCTTTGGGTCAAGTATGAGTAATGCCATTTTACTCCACTACATCTTATTGTGGAGAATCCGCATGTTTTAGACCCGATCCAAAGCAAACTTTAGATTTGATCAGATAATAGTAAACCCAAATTTTAATAAGATTAACTTAATATTTATTACACAAAGTTGCTTTTTATTTGTCACATTACAAAATTTTAAGTTACATGTTATAGAATTTTTCGATTGTAAATTTAGGTATAGGCTAATTATACTTTGAGATTTATAAAAAAATCTAAAAATTATAAGGAAATCAGCCCAAAAACTTGTAAAGGACCAAAAAGTACCCAAACACATTCAAAAAACAAATCAAAATTGTTTATCTGAATTAACCTAAACGGCCAGATCCAAGAAAACGCAACTAAAAATTGAACCGAAATATTTTAATTGTTTAGTTAAGTTTAAATATCTAAGATTCGAAATACTCGTATTAAAAAAGATCGATCCAAATTTCAGCCGAAGACCAACTCTTAGAACACTTCCACTGGAAAATTCTAGTCCTGAGATTTTCAAAAAATATATATATATATATATATATATATATATATATTAATATTTAATTGTGAAATTCTTAATTTTACGAAAAATCTAAACTAAAAATTTTATGCAAAATTTTTTTGGATTAAGTTTCTCGTAAAATTAAGAACTCTTATAATTAAATATTAATATTAATATATAAATATACATATACATATATACATACATATATTTTGAGAAATCCGAGAGGTATAACCCCTATTGAAGTTGTTCTTATTATGTGTTTTTTTGTTGATAATATTATTTTTTTGGATTCTGAAGGACAAAATAAAATATAGTGATGTTTTAGAGAATTGTTGAATTTAGAGTCACTAACCAGTAATCAAAGATACACCAGGGATATTCGCAAAATCGGATGAGTGTCGTG
>CAJHQQ010003344.1:0-45775 GCA_905132885.1 Moricandia moricandioides
CGTGGGCATTAAGGCAAAATGAATATGATCAAGAATAGCAACCGATGAAGATAAGTAAGGAAGGCTTGTGTCTTATTCGCCCATGAATATAGAACCAATGGGAAAATTAGTTCTCCAATAGGTATGCTTTAGCGCTCTTCTCTCGTCTACGGCTTATAAAGAGAGCGGCGAACTGGTTCTGTAGACGTCGCGCCAACACACTGTAGCGTGATTACTTCTAGCACAAGAGGCAGAGTGCTTGTGAGTAACCAATGCAAGGTATGCAAGACAGCAATTGTGTGCAAGAGAGAGTTTAGAAGCAATGTCATCGACTATGCTGTAAGTCGTCTGAATTGATTGTCGCCGCTACAGTTACACACGTCAATGTTGCTCGTTGAGCTTTAGCGAGGTTTAATAGTTGGCACCTCTCTTTCAACGAGAGCACTGTGCCTGTACTATTTAAAAGGATTTATTCTAGTCGTTTTGCGTTGAACGAAACTATAACTCTTGTGCTGAAACACAGTACTGTGCTGTGTTCTAGCTATTACCTGTACTAAGCTGTTATATTGCCGCTTTCAGTGCCAATCATGGACAAGGAAAAAACAGAAGTCTAAGCTATCTCCAAGTTCATAATCAGCCTTTACCCACGCATTTATATGATTTTAAGGCAATTAGAAAGAATAAGAAACTAGACATTTACGTGAAAAAGAGAATAAAATATCCAAAATAAAGAAACAGACCAAGATATCTGTTTCTCGTTCTTGGGGGCGCTGACAAGTGACTTTCAGCAAAGCAGTGATCTGACTCGCGTTCAACCTTTTTGAATATCTCTGGCCCTCAACAATCTTGCAAACCTGTACCACAACAGCAAATTAGCATAAGCAGTATTGGTAACCTAACAAAAGCTGAAGATGAATTTCGAGGTTACCTCCATTGGAAGGTACTTTGGCTTGTTAGAACTCCCGACTTGCAAGCAGGGTAGCTGCGTGTGCTGAATGTGAACATCATATATTTTGTAGAAGTAGTCTACAACAGATTTCTGGGTACTTTCATCAACAGGAAATCTGAAAAAGTATAAAACACAAAAAGAAAGATAAACATTCACGGAATGCTGAATTAACAAAGTAAAACAAACACGAACGTTAGTTCTCCAGTGGTTCCAGCAGTTAAGCCAGATATGCGGTACTTTCGGCGCATATTTTTTTGATGGGTCACTTCGACCTTGACACCTCTAAGAGCCTTTTTAATCTGTTGACAGAACAAGATTTAAAGTCAGTAAACAGAAAGGTTCAAAAATCCATCATTCCACTTCCGCTATGGAAGCATAAACATTATCGTACCTTCACACGATCAGCATCAGATAAAGGTCTGGATATATCACTTCGTTTCAGCAACTTGGAAACGAATCCAATCACAGGACCTGCCTCTAGGAATGCTGTCGATGATGTATCTACAAAAGAAAAGACAATTGTAGCATGAGCTGAGACATTACAAGGAAGCCCATTTATGAAATTTGAATGAAGGTAAAAGCAAAAAAAGCCATCGCACCAATGTTGAGTGATAAGCCCATCTGTGTAGGACGAATGCTTTGGTAGAATCCACGCCATCTCTCCAGGCCATCCCCCAATGATTGCGTTCTTCCTGCACGAGAATAAAATGACCGGCCCACAGGAGTATACCTAACATGTTAGCAAAACAAAAAGAGGTGAGACATGTAAGCATAGTACTAGAGTGACAACATGAATAGGATGAGTTAACTTACTTGGAGGTTGGCAACTCACGAAGGACAATGTCAAGAGCCTGCAGAGCCTCCTGGTTAAGCAGATTCACTCTTGCAGCTAGCTTGATCACAACTTTGAATTCCCTTTCTCGTCTGTAAAAGAGGAAATGCATGATTTACTATGAAATTTCCTTAATAGAGTAAAACCAAAGAACAATAATACAAGAACTGACCTTTGTCCCCAGGCCCTGCTTCGGCGTCAAGAAGTGGGATTGTGAATTCCTTAGAGTCAAACGGTAGCTGTTCTGCAGTGTAGAGATTTTTTCTACCATCATATACAGGACGATACCCTCCAAGGTCCTCAACACCATACCTGGCGACCAACTCCTTCATCACAGCACGATTAACACCCCTTGATGTAACCGCTGGAGTAATGGTAACCTATAAAACCCAAGAAAACAGGCAGCATTTAGATGCTGTATATCTTTTAAAAAAAAATAGCGAAGGTAAAAAATGAGTCGAAAACATACATCATAATGGTAAATATCTTTGTCAGGAATCTTAACACGGAAGTGGTTGGCCTTTTAACCTGGGGTATCCCAGGCCATGGAGAGGCCCAGACTAATCCCCAAGGGGAGGTGCAGCCCACGGATAGACCCTCTCTCCGGGTATTCAAATGGGCCCTAAAGCATGGGCCCATATCCGTGTAAGGTGACCAGGATAATTGTGACTTAGTTTCGCGCAGCAGGTGGATCGAACCTGAAACGTGTTGGCGTCCCAGTCCCGTCTCCTTACCACTCGACCACAATCACCTGGTCAAGTGGTTGGCCTTGACAAGGCATTTCTCGCCGAACGTTCCTTCACCAGGGCTTATTGGAAAAGCTTGGCTGGAAGATGGAATAGACTGTATTGCCTGACTGGGACCTCCTTTTTCAATAGAGAGCTGTTCAAATTGTTGTACCGGAGCAGGAGGATCCGGCAGAGAAGACACCGCTTGATAAGTCGGTGAGGTAGCTTGATGCAGGTCGGGAACTGATTGTCTCTGTGGCTGTCCAGCAGAGGATGCACCTCCACGACCACCACCTCCTCTTCTTGATCCACTGTACTGTTGCTGCTGTGGTGGTTGGCCATATCCACGACCTCCCTGTTGAGACTGTGGTAACCTCTTCCACCTTGGTGCCGTCCACCTTGGTGACGTCCACCTCGTCCCTGCTGGAAACCACCACGCTGAGGACCACCACGTGAGACCGGAGTAGCTGCACGGGAACCAGAACCTTCACCTTTAAACATAATGAACCCTGAGAAAACACCAGAAAGCCTATTAGCGCTCACAATCTACGAACACATACGGAGACGCACAAACACTGCAAATAAGCTTATCATAACCCCCAAAATGAAACCGATCAACACAGATCGAATCAAAGTAGCTACACAGATCGAACAATAAAGATTCACCTGAAAAGACGCCGGAGATACTACGATTGACCGGAGATAACCTTCTCTATCGAACGAGATAACTAAGAAAAGCGATTCTACTGATGCCATTTTTATAATCATCACTTTCTTCGAGTTAGGTTTTGAATTTGAATGGGAGATGACACACATGGACGACCTACCTACTAATCGTTTCTCAATTCGACATTTTAGTTACGAGTTCTATCTGCTTTCTACTTTCTAATTTTACTTATAAAAGTTTGTTTGAATGGAAGGTGGATAAAAGCATGGTTAGTTAGTTAGTTGAGTTCTCTCATCCCATTCAATATATCTAACAAATTACGTGATGCTTCGTTGTTAAAGTGAAATTATAATGTTTTTTGATTCACTAGTGAATCAGATTAGTGGACAAATAAGAATAAGCAAAACTTTAACTGATCTTTAGTTTAACTATTTTCTTTATTTCAATTTAGTTTAATTTTTCTGAATAAAAACTAATTGTATAAAATTGAAAATCATTATAATCTTTAATCTAATCATATATTTAGACATTTTAAACTAGCTATGACAACATATTTTATTTAAATATAAAATATAAATTATTTTAGAAAAATATGAAATTAAATAACAATTTGATTTTTATAAATTAATTTTTAACCGGTTTATCCGATTTTGCCAATCTATATATTTGGGTTATATATGTATGTATATAATTTTATTTGACACTAAAAAGGTTAAATGAATTCGTGCTATATATTATAGAAATACAATAATTTTAACCTCTTTTGTTAGTTATATTTTTATTCTTAAACATATTTTTTATAATGCTATTTATTAATAATTTTGTGATATTCAAATTTTGTGATTTTCATTTTCTTTTTTGACAATTGTTTTTACAAAATTTTAGTAATCTATTTATTAACCCCCAAAACACATTTTAATCTCTCTAGGTTTATCTTCACCTATCTAATCTCTCTTATACAGAGAGCTGTGCTTTCAGATGAGCAGAGCTTGTCCAAGTAATCCGTTTATGTTAAATCCAATTAATGGGTTCGATTTTGTAAGAATTTCACTGAGATTAGTACATATCTAAGTTTATTAGGATTAGTACATACACTTTCATTTTACCAACAAAAAGTACATACACGTTTAACATGATTTTGCAACTAGACTATTAGACCTGAAGGTTGGCTCTGGTTAGGATGCTACTAAGTTCATCAGAAGACAAGTCCCGAGAGATCTTTTTCTTTGTTTCATTTCTTTAAAAGGCGAACGCCAAATAAGCAGTATAAAGCCTCTGACAGTCCCAAGTAAGCAAGCTATCATGTTTAGACATCGATTCTGGAAAAAAAAAACACAAGACCAAGAACACAAAGAAACGATTAAGTTACGTGAAAGCTCTATGGATAGCATTACAACTGAAGAAAAGTAAAGAGCCTGAAGCTAAACCATCCCCTGATCACAGTCTAGTTATTGACAGTTACCTGAAAGCTCTATGGATAGCATTACAACTGAAGAAAATTAAAGAGCCTGAAGCTATAAACCATTCCTTGATCACAGTCTAGTTCTTGACAGTTTCTCACACTCAGGGAAAAACTGATGACTCCTGTTAAGCAGCCTGTAAGGGAATCTGAATCTGCTTTGATACATGCAAACATATACATTACACCCATTGGAACATGAAAACAGAACAGACGGAATACAGGAAAAGAGAAAGTGAGAAGAACAACACAGACACATTAAGAACACTATGGTAAGAAGCAAAATATTTGCTTGAGAGATTCCACTTAACATATATATATAAGAAAGAAAGAGAGTAGACAAACCATTTATTTATCGTAATCATCGGTAGAAATTAAACATAATACACAGATCACAGGAATGGATGCGTTTTTATCAGACCAAATGCACAAACAATTGTTCAACCTGTCACATCTTCACAGGATTATTACAGAATCAGGTTATGTTCTGCTAGAACATTTTCCCAACACCATCTTTTCTTGGGACCGATTCTTGAACATCCATCCGGCTCCAGTTACCCATCAGAGAAGCCATTTGATCAACCTTATCATACAACCCAAGAAGGCCACCAGTGTGTATGAACAATATCTTCTTTCCCTCCCAATTTTTGGGATCCTTGGTCATCTCATTTATCAAACCGTACGCAGCTTTCCCACTACATAAACACTCCAAAACCCAAATGATCAAGCCTCTAACTATTTATAACGATTCTAGTCATGACTTTTAAAAATACTAGGAACAAGGAATGACTAGAAAGACAAACATACCTGTAAACAGGATCAAGAATAACACTTGTTGCACTTGCTATGTCCTTTAAAAACTTAAGCTCCTCTGAAGTGTTCATGGCATATCCTTTTCCCTTGGCCTGCAAAAAACATACGAATCAATAATAGCAAACGGTGAAGAAGAAAGCATTTATCACACAACTTTCCATTTGATTTTGTTTGCTAAGGATCCAAGAAAAGATCAAGACAAACATTTGACAGGAAGTCTAGCCTCTGTGCAAAAGTAAAATACGGAGAAAAGCCTCAGAACCTTGTGATACTCACATTGTGGATGCTAACAATATCGCGAGAGTTAACACCTGCTTGAAGTCCATCCAGAAGGCCTTGGACAAAGTCATAGAAGTAATCAGGATCATCACATACCGAGAAAGCATGAACCTGCACAATGAAAATGAAAGATAACTGAGCCATCTATCAATTTCACTGTAAGAGATGCAACTAAAAACTGAAGAGAGATGACTGTACCTTGGCTTTTAGATCTCCCAACCAAGACCCCAATGAGATACCAGCAATTGTACCGCCACTAGAAACCAATCAACAGAAGACTAAGATGAGAATCGAGCAAAACAAAACAAAAAAAAAAAGAATGAGAAAAGTGCAAAAGCAAAACCTGCCACATGCTACCACAATATCATCAAACTTCAGGCCATCAGTTCTACACTTTAGCTGCTCCTCAATTTCCCTTGCTGCTTCAATATAACCCCTACACGATTAATGTGAGCAATTCAGTATCATAAAGGGCTTAATCCTGCCTCATTGAGCAGTGTCTATCCAATCTAAAGCAAATGTGAAAGCTACAGTAAACTAAGCTAGATATAACAACACAATCTCACCAAGTTCCCAAAGAGTTGGATCCACCAACCGGAATAACATATGGCTTTTTCCCTTCTTTTTCCAGCTTCTCTTTCAAGGCACTGGTAAGAGCCTAAGAACAAGTTTTTCCACACACTATCAAGCTAAGTAAAACTACAAATCTCTTGTTCATTTGTTCTTAGTGATCAAAAAGAGAAAGCAAGGGACTAAGTAAAACCTCACTCCCAATGGAAGAATACTCTTCCTTGGAGATGAGATGAACGTTAGCTCCAACGAGACGCTCAATAAGGAGATTCCCAACCAACCCAGGATCTCCATCAGCAAGAAGCTGCAATCAAAAAACACCAAAAGGGCATCTGAAAGCTGAGATTTTGATGAGATATACAAAGAAAAAAACGAGACCTTGGAGGTCCGGAGGATAAGATGAGTGTTGAGATTGAGATAGTTAGAAGCGACGGTGGTGGCGCGGCAGTGGTTGCTCTGGATACCGCCGATGGTGATGACGGTGTCGGCTTGCTGTTCCACGGCGTCGGCCATTAGGAACTCGAGTTTCCGGACTTTGTTTCCGCTCAATTCCATTCCCGTGAAGTCATCTCGCTGCGAAATCGAAGTGGAGACTAAGCAAACAAAAGTAGAGGTTAAGAAGAGATGAGAGAGTACACTCACCTTGATCCAGAGTTCAGTGCCGTTGGGGAGACCGGGAAGATTCCATCGATGGATCGGAGTAGGACGCTGAAGGACGAAGAAGACGATCAGTGAAAAAAGAGAGATGGTTAAGGTAAATAAAGTAGCGTACGTGAGCGAGGGAGAAGGTGTGAGAAGGAAGCGGACGAAGATGAGAAGCCCACGAAGGAGGAGAGTAAGGGCTTTTGGTGAGAAAATCCGCCATGGATGTTGCAGACATTCTTCTTGTTGTTCGTTTGGTAAGGTCGAGGAGGGCTACTCTTGAGAGTGTTAAGAGTCGTCTTCTCATTTGCTCCTTTCCTCTTCTGATTAGTTGACACACACTCCATAGTTTCTCTTATGGGCTTTATGGGCCTCGGCCTATTATTTAAGCTTTGAGAATACTGTATCCTTTTTAGTACAATTCACATTGTGAATCAAATGCTGACACATGGAATTTTCTTACAAAACTAAAAATAAAACCAAAATTATAACACTTAAAATATCTTTTCAAATAAATGCAAAAAAAATATAAACATCTATTTTTTTCTCAAACTACCTTCCTCCCACATAAAAAGAAAAATTATGTAATTTTCAATCATGTCAACCATTTCATCTCCTATATAAATCTCATTCGCTGACAAAAAAAAAAAATTCTCAGTGAACTTTTTTCTACATTTTCTCTGATTTCTTATCCATAGTCTTATCTTCTTTAGTTTTGATTGTTGCAAAGAACAACAATAAGAGTTAAAAATTATTGTATTCAAGTTTATTCTTATCTTTTTTTCAAAAGAATGTAATATGAGTCTTTCTGTATTTTTTAAATTGAAGATGTTAGCAGAAAATATTTGTAGTTCAATTTTTTCACAAGATAACAGAAAATGAAAGCTCCATTATCACAAACCTGAAGTTATTTTTAACGTGAAATTAAATCTGAATATAAAGGTATACCCATTTATATTTAAAACTATGATTTCTAAAATCTGTTTAAAAGATGAAATTTAGTGTTGTTGACGTTTCTTATATGATAGGGAGATAAGTTTAAACTAATGAAGAAATTTAAAAAGAATTAGAAGAAAGAGGGAGATAGGATTTTACAGTTAGTTAACTTTACTAATCTGCGGATTTCTGCAGATATATATTTCCAACATGAAAGTGTGTCTACAGGTAAGAATTTATTTAAAATATAATCACATTTGTAACTACATTAGTAGATTAAACACATCTATTAAATTTTACTCTCTTTGTTTCATTATAAGTGTCACTTTAATTTTTTCTGAACGAATAAAATCAATAACATCAGAGTAAATCAACTCAGCTATGTTTGATATTGGCTCTCATTGCGCTCCAGGACCGGTGGTTTCTCTGCAGCTTTCTACCATCAATATTGAGAAGATTTCAAGCTAGAGATAATTGAAGAGTTTATAATTTTTTTCACTCAAGGACACTTTGACGGTCAACTCAATCATACTAATCTACGCCTTATTCCCAAAGTCTACCCCCTAACTGAAATGTCTCAGTTCTGACCAAAAGCGCTATGTAATGTCACTTATAAAGTGATCTCCAAGATTTTTGTTCAACGACTGAAACAACATTTACATGGCATCATCACTGAGAGCAAGGCTGCTTCTATACCTGGAAGAATGATTACTGGTAACATTATTGTAGCACATGAAGTCTTTCACAGTCTCAAGGTTCGTAAGCGACAAGCTTCTTCGTATATGACAATCAAAACTGATATTACAAAGGCCTATAATCGTATGCAATGGAGCTTTCTGGAAGAAACTATGAGACAAATGGGTTTTCATGTAAAGTGGATTACGATGGTCATGTCCTGTATCAGATCAGTAACGTACTCGGTACTTATAAATGGGCCCCAAAAAGGTTATATTGTACCATAAAGAGGGATAAAACAAGGAGATCCCATGTCTCCTTACCTTTTTATCGTATGTGAAGAGGTTCTATCACATATGATGAATATATAATGGAGAAAAGAACATTGTTAGGAGTGAAGACTGCCATTCAAGCACCTGTTGCTATTCATTTATTGTTCGCAGATGATTCTATATTTTTCTCACTGGCTAGCCCACAAGCTGCGAAAAATCTACAGGAGATTCTTCAAGTCTATGAGTCAGTATCAGGTCAGGCTGTTAATCTTGCCAAATTTTCTATTACTTTTGGATCAGGAGTTTCTCAACAAGTTAAAACCCGAATGAGGAACATCCTTGGTATACACAATGAAGGAGGAATGGGCAAATATTTAGGTTTACTGGAATAATTTGGTAGCAAGAAGAGTGAAATGTTCAGGTATATAATAAATAAGGTTAAGACAATAACTCAAGGATGGCATCAACGTTATCTATCCCTTGGAGGCAAGGAAGTTTTGTTAAAAGCTATTGCACTGGCGATGCAAAGGAGATTTGTGAGTAAATCAATGGATTACTAGCTAGATTCTGGTGGAGTTCAGATGAGAAGAAAGGGATACATTGGATTTCATGGAAAAGATTCAGCATTCCTAATAAGGAAGGTGGGTTAGGTTTCAAAGATTTGGAAAATTTTAATCAAGCTTTATTAGGAAAACATGTATGGAGAATATTATAAAAGTCAAGATGCCTCATGGCGAGAATTCTGAGTACTAGATATTTCCGAGATGGTGATATTTTAAGTGTTGTGTTAAAGAAGAAGGCGTCATATGCATAGAAGTCGATCCTTCATGGCCGAGATCTTGTTAACAAAAGGAATGAGATACATAGTGGGTAATGGTTCTAGGATAAACATGTGGAAGGACCCCTGGCTACCAGAACATCCCCCACGACCACCAAGATCAATATCTCAAGAACTAAATGAGTGTAGAGTTAATGAGTTCTTTTCAGCAGATGGGAAACATTGGAATTTAGACAAATTGAGACAAAAGATTGTAGATGAAGATTCCAGAAGATATTAAGAGATCACTATTAGGGACAAATGTCACACATCAGAAGTTGGAAAGGATCCTTAATAGTATATCAGATAGATAGGCCAATCCACTTATCACCAATTAGTTTTAGGTTGGAAATTCATCTAGCTTAACATGGTATCAGAGCCCCCGATCCAAACAATCCAACCTGATCCATTATCGATCCAACTCAAAGTCGGCCCATCGATCTTTGTCCAAACATTCCGAGATTTACGTTCTAAGATTCATCATCTCAAGGGGACGTACTAGGGGAAAATTTCCCACATCGGAAGTTGGAAAGGATTCTTAATAGTATATAAGATAGATGGGCCAATCCACTTATCACCAATCGGTTTTAGGTTGGAAGCCCATCAAACTTAACAATCACTTCAAAGGCACAACAAGATCTCCTTGGATGGCATTACAATGAAGATGGACTATATATATACTGTAAAGTCTGGGTATTCGTTGAGATCACATCTTCCTACAGACCCCATTCTTCTTTCTATTCCTGGAAGACCTATACTAAAAACGCGAATTTAGAAAACAAGGATGCCCCCGAAACATACGCATTGTATGGAGAATGTTATCAAAAGTACTACCTATTGGAAGAAACTTGCAGAGACGACATATAACTCAAGATAATATTTGCAAACGGTGTTGGGCAGCAAATGAAACAGAGGAGCACTAATTTTTTGACTGTGAGTACGCTCAATCAATATGGAGAGCTTCATGTATCTTCAATACTATTATCAATAATCTTATTGTTACTTTTGAAGAAAATCTTGAAGAATGTATCAGATACTCGACTTCCTCTCGTTTGCAACACTTACAAGACTTGCGCAGTTGGATTCGTTGGAAGATATGGAAGAGCATAAATATACTAATATTTCAGCATAAATCGATTCATTGGAGAACTACATTACGACTAGCTTATGATGATGCGAAAGAATGTTGGAATAATGCAGGTATTAGAGATCTTCAACTTCCAAATAACCATACACACTCAACAAAAATATCACAAGATAAGTGGAGTAAACCCCTAGAAGGTTGGTTAAAATATGATGTTGACGGCTCTAATGAAAATGAAAGGATCCCATGAAAGGTGTGATGGGTTATGCGTGATGGTTCTGGATTTTATAAAGGAGCAGTCCAAGCTACGGGAAAGCAAGTAAATAGTAATCTGGAATATGAACTACAAGCGATCTTGATGGCATTACAACATGCTTGGAGTAATGGGCATAAGAAAATAATCATTGAAAATGATTTCAAAAAGGCAATAGAGATACTGAATGATCAAAAGCTACACTTCCATATTTATAGCTGGAAAAGAGATATTCAGTGGTGGAGAAATTGAGTAGAAGAAGTTCAATTTTCATGGATCAGTAGAACATCAAACAAGGTGGTAGATAAGCTGGCGAAGGAAATGATACATGGTTCCAGCCTATTCCTATTTCATTATTATGTTCCATCGTTTATTAAAAATGTTTTACATAATGACTATGTACAGTCAGCTTAAAAGTAATAAAATGAAGTGTTATAAAAAATCTTATTTGAGGGTATTCTTACAAATTTTCTATTTTTCATACTAAACATTAATATTTTCATTAATTCAGAGTGAAAATTCAATAACTTGCTTGATTAAGCTCTAAACAGGAATCAACTGTCTTTTGTCGTTCATATAGACACGGAGTTATGAGTTTGGTTTCCAGAGTCTTAGTTGAGTCTATTATCATCATGAAAGAAAAAGCCCTACGCAAATCTCATCAATATTCTTCTTTGGTTTGATTTTTCCTTCCGGTTTGTATTTAGGTAAAACCTATTTAAATATTGAAAGTTTCAAGTACGGATAACGTAGAAATGTGATATATTTTGTTTCTTCTAGCCGAATTTCATACGAGTTTGTTTTAATACGAATTATTCTCGTGTCGATTCTGGTTCGGATTTTTGGATCCAGGTAAAATCTTAGGTTTATGCTTCCTCATGCGTGTAAAAGTTATTTTGATATATAGAAAACAACAATCATTTTGTTAACAGTTTCCATAGGAATGTTCTGTATTGTCTGATTAAATACGCAGAGCAATAAAACTTATTTGGATATATGAATTTGTTTACAAAAAAAATATTATTAACCTTTGTAATAAAAAAATAGTTGATGTAACTGGAACGATTTTTTTCGACGCAAGCAATACTATAAATCTATAATGTTTATGTTAAAAATAAAACAAAATTGGATTTTAAGTGAGAACAAAATTGAGTACAAAAATATATGAGTAAATAGTATAACTAGGATTTGAGTAAAAAACTATTGAATAAAAAAATTGATTGATTCATGAGGAATGAAAAAGTCACACTACATCTGTTAAACTTCAATATTATTCGATGATTAATAATCCATTTGGGGAAGTTAATATTATAAACCTTGTCAACATTTAATGTGTTGAAATTAAACTATCAGGAGCATCAATTTTCAAATATTTCATAGTGAAGATGACTAAATAAATGTTGTATATTTTATGATAGTTGGTTGTATTTTGTAAATTCAGGGTGAAAATTAAGTGTTCTTAAAGTGTGTATTTTGATAGAGAAACTATGAATTGTTATTGAATTAAAAGTACTCAAATCTCAGTAACTAAACCAAGAATCTTTTTCAGTTAAATATTTCTTTTCTGGTTTGAATCTAGATAAAATCTTAGTATAAATCTTCGAGAAATATACTATGATAGTTCTAAAAACAAAATTGTTACAAAATATCTTTCAAAAAGAAAAATTACTAAAAAATATTTTATTAAAGGGCGTAAATACACTTTTCTACTATTTGAGTTAATTAATCTAGACTTAGAATTTAAAGTTATGAGCTGAAGTTTTAGAGGTGAAACTTAAAATTAAAAAAAAGATACTAAAATTTTCAAAATAAAAAGTATATTTCAGTCATTATTTTTAGGACTATTTTTATGACAAAAACAACAAAAAAAAAAACTATGTGAGAGATTTCCCTAAATCTGAGTGAAAATATTAAAAACTTGCTAGATTAAAATAACTTGCTAGTGAAAATATTAAAAGAACTTGCTAGATTAAACATACTCAAATCTCAGCAGTTAAACCAAGATTCTTTTTTGGTTTAATTTTTCTTTGGGGTTTGTATTTGGGTAAAACGAAAATCATGAAGGTGAAAAAATAGTGAGGATATAATTTAATTCCATTAGACGAACCGAATGCTGGTAAGAGAATAAATTTCGTTTAATCCAATCTGAGCTCGTTGTTTTTTGTTTTTTTTTTTTAAAGAAAAAAACAGTCTTAAGATAATTAATTTGTTAATGACTGATTAGCGGCAGATTTAAGATAAAAAGGGAAATATTGAAATCAATTAATGACCCAACGGAGCCTATATATTGGAGGGAGAAAGAGAGAGTTCGTCACTTTTGATAGTTTCTTATCTTACAGAAAAACTCTCTCTCTGTCTCTCGACTCTTGTCTCAATTAGGGTTTCGTGAAAGAAAGAAAGAATGGTGAAAGGAGGTACGAAGAGAAAGGCAGAGATAAAGAAGATCAGTAACAAAGGTTCACGTGCTACAACTTTCTCGAAACGCAGAGACGGTCTGTACAGCAAAGCGGCTCAGCTTTGTGTTCTGTCCGACGCTCAAATCGCAATCTTGGCGACTCCTTCTTCTTCGAACTCCAACGTTTCTTTTTTCTCGTTTGTGTTGGAACTATTTTTTGAACATGATGAATAATATATTTATATGTCAAAAATGAGTTTTATTTGAATGAGAAATGGAGGTCCAATGTGTGTGATTTGAGAAATTTGTACAAAATAGCAAATACATACATTGGATATTTGATTGGATTTGAGGTTTAATCTTATAAATTAAATATATGTTGATCTTTTATATTGATAAAATATAAAAAAGAAATCCATTTTAAAATATATTATTTGTTTGAATTGGTCAAATAATAATAATTTTATTCTTTAATTTCTTGGTCAAAATGTGGAATAAATTCACATAATAATTGACAAGAATTAAACTCTCCATTAGTGCACCATGGAGGTTTCATTTCTTTGTTGAAAATGAACTTTGTGCTTCTCATTATTTTTCTATATAAAGGCTTGTTAGTATTATAGAAAAAATGGACATTCAACAACAAAAGTTTACTTTCTCCCACTTAGAATAGTTATGCTAGTATTTTTTTATTTTGTCTGAGAGTACAACACAAAAATAGGTTCGTTAGCTTCTATTCTGAGTGATGCAGGAATAGTCGAAGTGTGGTTGTATCCTGGGATTCTGATTGCACAAACACCGTCACACTGCGGGCAATTTAAGAATTAAGGAAAGAGTGTCTCGCCTCCACACGAAATCATTCTTTGTTCATCAAATTTTGGTATCAAATATTGTATATTTTATTTCTTTTTATTATTATATAAACAAATTATTCAGTTTGCCATAACGTAGAAATCATGGTCCTACAATCTTAATTCTTAAATTTTTTGTTATTATACTAACGAAAAACTGATAATTTGTTTAGTGTTTTTCTTTCATGAAAACAGGAACTCGAGAATTGATGGTGATGAAAAATAAAATCATTATGATCTTTTCAGATCAATCATTGCATGGATTTTTGAGTTTGATTCCTAAACTAAAATCATTATGATTTTGATGAAAAATATAATTTAGCAAGCATGATCATCATTCATTTCATTGAGCTAAATTACTTTAGTTGCATTGTCCTTGGAGTAACTATTTTACAAATCATTAGATGATAACTTTTGGTCTCATGCTTTGACTATTATTAATTGCTTAATATTAAGATTTGTTCTTTGGTCAAATATGTGTTAGTGCTTTAATCTTATGTTTTAATTATAAAGCATAATGTTAGCAGTTACGTTTTATTTCTCATAGTCTAAATTGACCATGTTGCAAATTTATGTATGGGTCAAATGTCATTAATTCTTTTATGAATTGACACTAATGATTTTTTTTCTGCAAGGTTATAAATAAATGTTTTATAGCTGATGGAGATAACACCAGTAAATTGATCGGTGGAGTTTTGATATTAATCCAGGGGTGAATCGAGTTTAAGTATCATAAAAAATATTATAAACATTTCGATCTTATGAGATCAAATGTTATGGATGGAAATGGATTCGTGAGTCGACGCCCCAAATTAAATTTGGGAGAGGTCAGCCACATATGAATCGTTTGCCATAGAAAATATAATGTTGTTGATAATGATCAAAACATTCATATTTCGTCAAGTCGTATAAAGATTGACTATGAGAAAAAATGAGAAATCTCATATTAATGTGACTGAAACTGACATGTATATTGTAGTTTATAAAGTCAATATGGTTAAAAATAATCAAAGTGAGTAGTGGTTTTGATGCCACAAATAATATCTTGTAAAGATATGTATATTTGCTACAAAGCAAAATAATATTTTTGAAATAAATTCAAAAATAAAATAAATATAAGTTGGATTTATAAATCGACTTGAGAGAACTATGAAAAATAGTTGTATATAAAAAGTGAATTTCTAAGACTGAAAAAAAGTTGTAATACTTTTGAAATTGATTTTTATTCATTTAAATCCAAAAGAGTTGTAGATCAATTTTTCTAAACTCTTAAGAGATGTTAAATGAAAATATGCATATTTTCAGTTATTTCAAGAAATGTGGGGGAAGCTTTGCTTACCATATAAAGTTATTGGCAAGATGCCACATGAACTTAGTGATAATTATCACAATATAATTTAAAAAAAAACTAATGCCATGCATTGAGTTTTGTATATAATGGTTAATTGTATCTTTAAATAAGATGACAAAAATCATTAAACAATTGACCTCGACTAATCTCAAGAGATTATGTTCATTATGATGACAACCTAGTATCCTTATATTAAAGGTGTGTCATGAGATCATATTGTTATATCATCAAGAGGAATGGGTTAATGCCTGTGAATTAAGATGAGGTTTGGCGGTAACTCTACCTAAATGACTGGAGATCCCAAGAAATAGGTTCAAGGAGACAACTAAGTCAAACTAAATCTGCCCAAAGCACTGTAAGACTTCGGTCTATACTCAGTTCCTAGGATGATTAAACAATGCTACATGTAAGGAATAGAGGATAAGCATTTGCTTTTAATGATTTGTGTCCATAACTTTGAGATATGAATGGAGTAGTACATGATACTCCTCTAAACAAAGTTAATGGCAAATCACCTTGTGAGTGTGAAATGGGGCCGTTTCTAGGAGAATGAAGGAAAGACTATATTCTCCAAGTTCACTTATGATTAACCAGGACTGTTCACGGCCAAAATGAACACAACAGAGAACCTAGTTCTGTGAGAGAATGAAACTGTGTTATAGTTATTGTCTAGGTTTACATCAAAGCCCGGGTGGTTCAAGACATCATGTTCACCATCTGGCCGAGTAAATCCGATAGCTATTAACAATGACTGGTTCAAGGCTGAAAAATGCTACCAACTCATCATGCAGTGGATTTTTCGTTTGTACTCTCAAAAGTCCTTAGTTGAGTCTTTGTCAAGTCTTGTCTAGGAGGTCAAGTCTATCGAGTCGTCTAGTGTTTAGAGTCATTTCTATTCATGTGGGGGATTGTTGGAACTATTTTTTGAACATGATGAATAATATATTCATATGTCAAAAATGAGTTTTATTTGAATGAGAAATGGAGGTCCAATGTGTGTGATTTGAGAAATTTGTACAAAATAGCAAATACATACATTGGATATTTGATTGGATTTGAGGTTTAATCTTATAAATTAAATATATGTTGATCTTTTATATTGATAAAATATAAAAAAGAAATCCATTTTAAAATATATTATTTGTTTGAATTGGTCAAATAATAATAATTTTATTCTTTAATTTCTTGGTCAAAATGTGGAATAAATTCACATAATAATTGACAAGAATTAAACTCTCCATTAGTGCACCATGGAGGTTTCATTTCTTTGTTGAAAATGAACTTTGTGCTTCTCATTATTTTTCTATATAAAGGCTTGTTAGCATTATAGAAAAAATGGACATTCAACAACAAAAGTTTACTTTCTCCCACTTAGAATAGTTATGCTAGTATTTTTTTATTTTGTCTGAGAGTACAACACAAAAATAGGTTCGTTAGCTTCTATTCTGAGTGATGCAGGAATAGTCGAAATGTGGTTGTATCCTGGGATTCTGATTGCACAAACACCGTCACACTGCGGGCAATTTAAGAATTAAGGAAAGAGTGTCTCGCCTCCACACGAAATCATTCTTTGTTCATCAAATTTTGGTATCAAATATTGTATATTTTATTTCTTTTTTATTATTATATACACAAATTATTCAGTTTTCCATAACATAGAAATCATGGTACTACACTTTGGTCACTCCTTTGTTGAATCTGTGGTCTCTGCTTATCTCTCCGGAGAGAGACTTGCTCCTGTTTCATCGTCTGATACCAAAGCGACGAGAGAAGACCTCGGTATATGTATGGCTCGCAAGGATCTAGGGTTAGGGTTTTGGTGGGACGATGAGAAGCTTGTCAATTCCAAGAATCATCAAGAAGTTATGGAAGCCATTGAGTCTATGAAAGTACTCATGAGCCGTCTCAAGGGATTGGAGGATCAAACCCTAACAACAACGGTGGAGGAAGAGGACAAGGACAAGGTTGAATTAGATGAATGGAGCGAGATGGAACTTACTCAACTCCTCCATGATTGTGATGATCTACCACCTCTTGTTATCAACACTGACAAACAAGAAGAAGAAGAAGATCAGAATCTACCTGAGAAAACCTGCAACAACTCTGTTTCATTACCTACTTCAGCAGAAAGAAGAAGCTTGGAACAAGCTACGATGGATCTTGATTTTGATTCTTTTTTTGAAGGTTTGGGATCCTATGATGTTGATGATCTCTTCTGGTCTGATGACTTATTGTTCCTCTGAGTACCTTTGGTTTGTGTCTCATTGTCTTAATGAACTAATAATGTAATTAATTGTTTGTTCAAGTAAAAATTTGAGTTTTGTGTACTTCTTCTTGTTATGCTTTGCTTAATCTTTTTGACAAATTGATAAGCTGTCACTGCGTCTATGTTCTGCAGAAATACAACCTGCGCAGAGCTTCCCCCTGGGTTTACATCAGTTCTTGAATCATCTATTTTCCCAAACAAGCTGAATCTCTTTAACAGTTCTGATTTGGATGGGAGATTCCCATGTGTACTCAGGAACCTCATTCGCAAGCATTTTGGATCAGCAAGAAGCTTATCTTTTAACAGCTGTAGATTCTGTGGTTTATCAGCAGAAATAGATTGTTGGATTGCTTTCTTCCTTCTCTTGGTAGCTGCTTTGTCTCGACTCTTTTCCTTTTGACCCCAATGGATATGATATTATCAACTGCGCTGGTCTTGTCTTTAACAGTTGTTGCAACTTCCAAGTCTTGTAATTGCTCTGCAGGGGCAATGCCTACATCATTAGAACCGAAATCTTTGTTTGAAGAGCCGGTGATATGTATTGAAACCTGTCCCACGTCCACAATATGGTTTGCACGTGTTCCATTGAACTGATTACTCTCTGATTGGTCCTCATCCAGGCTATTGGCACTGGCAACATAACTATCTAGCTTGCTTATTGGGTTAGCAGATGTTTCTTCCACTGAACAGCCTTCCAGAAAAACAAAAGAAACAGGCTTTGCCAGAAAAGCCTTGTCGTTACTCGCATCAAGCAAGTTTGCGGATGTCAAAGTTTTATCATCTGAGCCAGTGATGTCATCAGGAGTTCCAATCATAACATCAGGAGGTGCTTCTGATACTACATCATAATCTCTTGGGGCCGTAACAGATGTGGTATCTTCCTCTATTATATCCTCAATAGGAGATTCTGAATTCCGTAAGCAGAAACGCTGATCACATTGAATTTTGAATCTAATTTATATTATATATTAGTTCTCATTTTGACCAAAAAAAAAAAATATATTAGGTCTCATTCTGATAAATTTGTAAGTACGGATCGGATTCAAATATAACGTATTGGTTTTGGTTCTAATTTGTACAACATTCTAAAATTCATAAAGTAACCATATATCATTCATATTTGGGTTATATTGGTTCGGTTTAGATATGTTCAAAGTTAAATCCAAATTTTAAAAGCAAAACACAAGAAGTAAATAATTATTTATATAAAATTGAATATTTAAAGTACTTATTTAAAACTTAATACTTATTTTTAGATATCATTTCAAAAATATATAATTGAATATTTGAAGTATATATTTATATTTGTGATTATTTAGACATTCAGACCAGTTTTTTTGGATTTGTTCGGACTTTTCAGCTTTTGGATTACCCATTCGGGTTCGGCTAATAACACTTTGGGTTCGTATATCTTTTGTATAACCCTACAAGACTGATTTTGGTATTTTTGACTCGATATGTACGAATCAGAATTTTTGGTTTGAGTTTGGTTTGAACTTCAAGTTATATATTTTATGCTCAAGTTTACTTCAAATGAAAAATGATTATATAAATTTTTCATCAAAAAATCATCTGCGCTTTAGCGTTGGTTAAAATCTAGTTTGATGTTAAAAAGAAGAATATTTAAGACTTTTATAATTTTAAAAATAAAGGGATAAACTTTAAGACCCACTATGCATCTTGACTCCATGATTTTAGAGAATCAGAAAAATTTTACAAAAGAAAAAAGACGGAACAAAACAGATGTGAGGTAATATTTGACATTTCAAAAATTAGAAATATTATTGGATACAAAATTATAGTTGAGCAAATATCGTAAAAAATCAAAACAAATATTTGAGAATCTTATTTAGAAACCGAATAAATACTATAACGAACTCAACAACTATATTAGTTAGTTTTTTTTCGCGCAATCTCCAATTCATATTTAAATAAACCAATGAGAATTTCAGTATTCACTTGATTGAATCTTTTCTTTTTTTATCATCAAAGAAACCCTCCTCCTGCATTTTCAAGTTATGAATAGAAATCTGAATGTTCTAGAGATCACAAACCATGTATGTTTTTTTTTATTCTTTCTTCTGTAAATTCCTTAATATTCATGACACTTCTCATATGTTATTTTCAAACTTTGTTTCAGATCAAGGAGGAAGTCAAAAGATGTATTAAAAAGTACATGAGTTTGGAACAAACCATGATGTTTCTAGGTGAAAAGTACCATATTGATCATATTATCACTAGCGCAAGTAACTAAATAATCAAATTTGATTTCAATACTCTGAGAAATTTATTTCCTCTGCTGTAAATTTTTGTTTTTGTTTTTTCTTTTCAAAAAAGATATATTTGTTTTCTTATTTGCAGTTTGGGAACGTCTTCAAAAAGGTAATCCAGATTTCTTCAAAGAATACTACAACCGATGCAAAGTGGCTCGTCAAATAGCTACATTCAACAACTTGCTTGCTCAACAAGTAGACCTAATGCACAAACTTAGAGATATTGAGCTTAGTAATGTTGCACCAGGTACGTAACTAATAACAGTTAGAACACTATATACTTCTCGTTAATCCTTTTATGAAAGACCTTATTTGTGTGTCTTTTTTTGTAGTAACACAACTTCAGCAACCTATTGATGATCAACTTCAAGTTAATCATCACCATCATCATCATCACCACCATCACCACCATCAAGATCATATTTATGATCAATGGATTGCATCTAATGATTTTGCTTATATAGAGAACTCAATCTCTTCTCTCATTGACCCATCATGGATTAATGCACCACCACAATCAGATCTTTTTAGTTACGGTACTGATTTTCAAGATATGATGAGTTTAGAGCAGTTCACTAGAGATTTAGATCAACAACAACAAATATTGCAACAAAAATATCAGCAACCACAACATGTAACAGATCAACAAGTAGAATATTGTCCTCAGGAACATGATTATACCGTATTACATGTGCATCAACTGCCTCCTTCTCAATTTCTGGCTTCTTTGACAAATCTTGATTTTGGTAAACTAGCTAAAAAAACCTTTTCAAGCACACACACACTACTAATAAGGTTTCTTTGTTTTTTTTTCTTTTCTTTTTTCTCTTGAAGTAGTTGATATTCACAAACAACAATGGCTCAAAAGCAACAACAGAGAGTGAAGCAAGAAAAGAAACTCGCAAAAAAAAGATTAGTGGTCTAGAGGATTATCTTACTGGCCAAGTTAAGGAGTTCAGCGCCATGATTGGCCTCTGTTAGCCTCCTAGGGCGGAAGGATTATACCCAGTACGCCGATTCTAAATTGGACCAATCACTTTTGCTATCTTCTTTTGTTCAACAATAATTTAACGTATTTCTACTAGTTTTCATTTTTCAGGGTTCTGTATCAATGCATGTCTCTATGCTCCTACTGTATTTGATTTTTGATGGTTTAGGCCTAACAAAAAACCTATAAAGCTAGACAACTTAGGCCTAAACCATCAACCCATGAAAGCAAATTGGTTATTTACATTTATACTACTCCTTCCTATCCAAACCAAAGTTTAGGCCTGGGCGTGTAGATTGTTGTGTTTGTTTTATGTTTATGAAAGAAAGAGAAACGAAAAGGAATAAATATTGATATGCTCTATTTTTTTATGTATGGAAAACAGAGTATTAGGTAAATTGATTTTTATTTCACTCAAAAACTGGTTTTATGAGACAGACTTGATCCTCTATTTATACATGATGAAAGAGTGCATAGAAAAGACACAACTCTTTGTTGTAAGGACACAACTCTTAATTATAAAAGACACAACTTTTCTTGTAGAGACACAACTCTAAAAATGAGGGATTATGACTCTTGACTTATAAACTAAATAACTAACTTATACAAATGTGTTACTTTATATTATACGAGATTTGATTATAGTTTAACACTCCTCCTTAATCATATCTCGGTTTGATTCCAATTTTTCTTCTAAGATCTTCAAACCTTGAACCACTTAACGCCTTTGTAAAGATATTTGCAAGTTGATCTTCTCCTTTGCAGTATTCTAGTTGAATGAGTCCCTTGTGTTCGGCCTCACGTACAAAATGGTATTTGATCTCTATGTGTTTTTGTTCTTCTATGCTGCACTGGATTCTTTCCAATAGCTATTGCGGACTTGTTGTCACATAAAATGAGAATGCCTTCTTCAAATTTCATTCCAAACTCCTCCATGAGTCTTTGTAACCAAATTGCTTGGTTTGTTGCTGCACATACAGCGATATACTCCGCCTCTGCTGTAGATTGAGCCACAGTTTGTTGCTTACTTGACTGCCAACAAAACATAGCCGATCCAAGATTAAAAGCATAACCTGATGTGCTTTTCTTATCTTTCGTAGAACCACCCCAATCACTGTCCGAGTATCCTATCAATCTTGGTGTATCCACACTTGTAAAGAATACTCCAAAACTTGATATTCCTTTGACATATCTTAACACCCTTTTGGCTTCTTGGTAATGCTTCATTCTAGGTGCTGACATATATCTTGAGAGATAGGAACTTGCGTACATCACATCAGGTCTTGATGTACACAAATACAAAAGCCCTCCGACAATGCTTCTATACTTATTCAGATCTCCATACTCTTTGTCATCTTCAACTTCTTTTCCTTTTAGTGCGAGTGGAGTGTTAATGCTCTTGCTTCCTTTCATGCCAAACTTATCAATAAGTTTGTTTACATATTTTTCTTGTGAAAGAAATATACCTCTATCGTCTTGAATTACTTCCATTCCAAGGAAATAATTTAGCAATCCAAGATCCACCATCTCGAACTCTTTCTTCATATTCTCTTTGAATGTATTGATGATCTCAACATTGTTTCCAGTGATGATTATATCATCCACATATAAACTCACGATCAACACATCTCCTCCTTGCTTCATGATGTATAAGGCAGCATCATTCATACTCCTCTCAAACCCGGTTTGAAGAAAGTATGAATCTATCCTTCCATACCATGCTCTTGGGGCTTGCTTTAAACCATATAAAGCCTTGTGTAGCTTTAACACATTTTCTTCCTTTCCTTTCGTCACATACCCAGGTGGTTGTGTGACATACACTTCTTCCTTCAGTTCCCCATTAAGAAAAGCTGACTTTACATCCATTTGATACAAAAGCCACTTCATCTGAGCTGCATATGCAAGTATGGCTCTTATTGTATCATGTCTTGAGACAGGGGCAAACGTCTCAAGGTAATCAACACCATATTCTTGAGAGAATCCTCTTGTAACTAGTCTTGCCTTGTGTTTGATGTGATTGCCGTTTGCGTCGGTCTTGATCTTGTAGATCCACTTCACACTTATCACATTTTTCTTCTCTGGCTTGTCTACTAGTTCCCATGTCTTGTTCTTCTCTATCATGGCGATTTCCTCATTCATGGCCTTTCTCCATTCCTTCTTACCATACGCTTCATCATAAGTGTATGGTTCTTCTTGTGCATGAAGACAAGCTTCTATTGCTTGAGCCGCCTCATCAAGCTCCACTCTTGGTGCCTTTTCCATGATCTCAGCCATGGACTTGAACTTCTTTGGTGGCTCAGAATCTTCTTCATCTTCATCATTAGTATCAAGATCATTATTTTGAAGGAAAACAGGGCTAGAAGTACTTTCGATTTGTTCCTTTGGCGATTGAGTGTCTTCCATAGACAACTCCAATGTCTTCCTAACTTCTTCTCGCCTCTTCCAATCCCACTTCTTGTTTTCTTCAAACTCTACATCTCTTGATACTTCAATCTTCTCATTCTCCAAGATGAGAACTCTATAGCCTTTGGATTGGTTGCTATATCCAACAAAGACTCCACGTTTTGACTTGACATCTAACTTTCTCCTCTTCTGATCCGGTACATATATGTAACATAAGCTACCAAACATTCTTATGTGTGACACATCAGGCTTGTGTCCACACCACTTCTCTATAGGAGTGACATCATCTTCTATTGCCTTTGATGGTAGACGGTTCAGAAGATAAGAAGCAGTGTATACCGCCTCTGCCCATAACTTGAGCGGTAAGTTTTTCTCTGCCAACATCGTTCTAGCCATCTCCACCAAAGTCCTATTCATCCTCTCTGCTGCACCATTTTGTTGTGGTGAATAGGGCAAGGTAACTTGCTTATTGATTCTTTCTTCTTCACAAAACCGGTTGAATTCTTGTGAAGTGAACTCACCACCTCCATCAGATCTCAGCGTCTTGATGGTACAACCCGATTGCTTCTCCACCATTGCTTTGAAATTCTTGAACAATGAGAAGGTCTCTGATTTTTGCTTCATGAAATATACCCAACACATGTGAGTATAGTCATCTAAGAATAACAAAAAATATCGACTTCCATCAATGGATTGATGCTGCATTGGTCCACATACATCTGTATGTACAATCTCAAGCTTTTCACTTGTCTTAGTTTGAGATTCCTTTGGGAAGCTTTTGCGTGATTGCTTTCCAAGTCTACACGCCTCACATGCTCCCTTCTTGACCTTAAACTTTGGTAATCCCTTTACCAAGTCTTTGTCTTGCATTTGTTGCAACCTTTTGTCGCATACATGACCAAGTCTCTTGTGCCATGTCTCCATTTTGCTTTGCTCACTTGCGCTCATGGCTTCTTCTTCCTGAGCTGAACTCATCCTAATTATGTAGCTCTTATGAGTCATTGGGATATCCATTATCCTCTTTCCTTTTGCATCATCTATGATGCATCTCTTCTCTTGGAACTTCACCCGGTATCCACTTGAAACAATTTGCAGGACACTCAACAAATTTTTCGTCAAACCCGGAACCAAGAACACATTTCTGATGGTCCTCTTGCCACCATTAGTCATCACGGTAATATCTCCTTTACCTGCTGTCATGACTATGCTTCCATTTCCAATTTTTATTGGAACCTTGATACTCCTATCAAGCTTTGAGAAATAATTCTCCTCCTTTGTCATATGATTAGTTGCTCCACTGTCAACTAACCAGACATCTTCCATCACTGTTGTTGCTGCTTCACTCGCACTGAACAACATATGATCTTCATTAAAGTCTTCTTCTTCGAGACTTAAATGTGTTTTCTCTTTTTTCTTTGAGTAGCACTGATTTGCAAAGTGACCTAACTTGCCACAATTGTAACACTCCTTGTTACTTTTGTAATTCTTCTTAGGATCATCCTTTTTCTGTTTCCTAAAACACTCACTCTCATTGTGATTGTTTTTCTTGCAGAAACCACACCACTTCTTGCCTCCACGACGTTTTGAGTTGTCTTGTTTGACACCAGAATTTTTCTGTTTAGCACGAGCATCGAATGCTCCTTCACTTGTACTTTCTTCTCTTACAGCCAACCTTGCTTCATGAGCCTTCAAAATTCCGATCAAATCTACCATCTTTGTTGAAGTTAAATCGCTTGTTTGCTCCAATACACTGACTATGCTATCGAACTTGGCTGGGAGAGAGATGAGTATCTTTTGTATAAGTTGGATGTCTGACTTTTGTTCTCCATGATAAGTTAATTTATTTGCCAAATCAACTAACTTATCTGTGAAGACCTTGATGTCTTCATTCTCATTCATCTTCAGATTTTCATACTGCCTTCGCAACGTTTGAAGTCGAATCAAACAAACTTGAGGAGAACCTTCATACTCTGCCTTCAATGCATCCCACGCCTCTTTAGATGTTGTTGCTGCTGCAATCCGAGAGAAGATATCATCCGATACGTCAGTTTGCAGAATTTGCAAAGCCATTGTATCGTTCACCATCGCTTCTTCTCTAAGCGATCTTACCCTTGCTGTCTCAGGAGTTTCATCCACTTGTGCTGGTGGGATTCCCACACCTTCTTCAACCACAGACCATAACTTTCTGGTCTTGAGAATGGTTGTCATCTTAATACTCCAAAAAATGTACTTTTCCCCATTAAAAATAGGGATCACTTGATTTTGATTTTGATTTGCATCTTCTTCTTTTTTTGCGATCAACAAACAATCGTATGAGTTTTTTTTTTTTTTTTATTCAGAATGTTTATCAGAATCCCTGATATCAATCTGAAATAATTTCAAAGTCACAATTTCTAACTATCAAAGTCACGATTGTTTGTTATCAATATCACGACTCTTACGATGCTCTGAATCAGATTATTAATATCACGACCACATATGGCCTTTTGATTATATCATGGCTTCTGGGCCTTTTGATTATCAGTATAACGATTTCTGATAATCAATACCAAAAAAAAATCTGATTATCAATATTTTCTTGCGACAGTGTTCTCTTCTTCTTCCTGTTTTTTTTTTCTTTGATTATTAATATCACGTTTCTGATAATCAAATATTAAGAACTTCTGATTATCAATATGTTACCTTCTCTCTCTCGTACAACGCTTTCCTTCTTCTCTCTGTTTTTTTTTTTTCTTTTAAAAAAAAAACTTGTGCTTTCTCTCTTTGTTCTTTTAACCACAAAGCTCTGATACTATGTAGATTGTTGTGTTTGTTTTATGTTTATGAAAAAAAGAGAAACGAAAAGGAATAAATATTGATATGCTCTGTTTTTTTATGTATGGAAAACAGAGTATTAGGTAAATTGATTTTTATTTCACTCAAAAACTGGTTTTATGAGACAGACTTGATCCTCTATTTATACATGATGAAAGAGTGCATAGAAAAGACACAATTCTTTGTTGTAAAGACACAACTCTTAATTATAAAAGACACAACTTTTCTTGTAGAGACACAACTCTAAAAATGAGGAATTGTGACTCTTGACTTATAAACTAAATAACTAACTTATACAAATGTGTTACTTTATATTATACGAGATTTGATTATAGTTTAACAGGGCGTTCGGGTACCCGTTCGGGTTCGGATCGGATATTTCGGATTTTTGGGTTTTCGGATTTACACTCATAGGTCCCATTCTAATATTTTATTAGTACGGGTCGGATTCGGATAATAACACTTCGGGTTCGGTTCAAAATTATATTGCATCGTAAAACCCATAAAGTAATCATATATCGTTCGGATTCGGGTTATATCGGTTCGGTTCGGATATATCCGAAGTAAAAAACAAAATTTTAAACAAAACGTAAAGATAAATACTTAAATTGAATATAAATTAATCCTACACATAAAAGAATTGATAAAAATAAAATAAAATGTTAAATCAATCATGAAAACAAACATCATTTGTTAACAATATGCATTACTTTATAGTATAGAGTAGACTTGTTATTTTAACGAGCAAATTATAAAGTAATTATTTATAACTAGTTAGATATTTAAGGTCTTTATTTATATTTTAATATTTATTGTATACATCATATCAAAATAAAGATTAAACTGAATATTTAAAATAATTATATATATTTAAAATATTTATATTTACTATTAATTTCGGATATTTCGGGTTACCCGTTCGGGTTCGGTTAATAACACTTTGAGTTCGGATATATTTTATATCATCCTATAGGACCCGTTCGGGTACTTATACATTTCGGATCGGATAACGGGTCGGATTTTTCGGTTCGGGTTCGGTTCAGATTTCGGATTCCGGATTTTATGCCCAGGCCTACCAAACTTATAAGACGTTTCTTGTCTTTCTGAGACGATCTTGTTCATGGACTATTATGATAGTCAAGGGGTGGGTTAATATTGCTCTGATTTCTTTACTCTGACTCTGATTATATATATATTTTATCACCATTCACAATTGCGAGTCTTCTGTTTACAAAGGATGGTGAAGGACCATTTAACTTGAAATGCAAAACTTGTTTTGACCTTATTTCCCATTAAATAACAAGTGAGACGTGTGTGGAGCTTTGATACTCAATCATCTCGAGAGCACCAACATGTCACAAAAACATGGATGTACACCAAATTCAAAAGGGTTTTCTTTCCTAATTAAACTGAGCATAGCACTAAGAACAAGAACGCTATAAAACCCAGGAAAAAGCAGAGATTTTTTCACATTTACTTTCCATAACTTGTGCATAGACAGATTCGGAGAGAATCAAATCAACAGTGTAACGCCTAAAGCTAAGGATCTTCAGCTAATCTCCGAAGAGGCACCCGTAGCGAAACTAAGAGGAGACCCAAGGAGAGAGATTTCTCTGTCCAAGTAGGGCGAATCGATCGGCGTTTGGCAAGAACACCATATACGAAATCGCGCTCGAAGCTTCGGAGACAAGGTTTCGGAATGTAGCATGGTTCCAATAGGTCGAAGAAGGAAACGAGGATTCCAAACGGTTCGGATGGATCAAGGATCCGACCCGGAATCCATGAATCCGAAGGGTTTAATCTCACCCAAACTAGCTCTCCTTTCTTCCACATCTTCTCTGAAATTAGGGTTTAGGGTTTCTCTCTCGGAAGATGATGATGATTATTCTCTGTGTACTACTTACTCTGTTTAACACTAAACTGCTTGTCGTTGTATTGACATTCTGTGTGTTTTGATGCAAGCACACACCACGTTGTTTTTATTCCCTCAGAAAGAAGTACAACACTTCATACAGTTCCCAGCTTTTTCCCACTAATTAGCTGTTGTTTTTCTGAATTTTTGTATTTTGGAAACACCTCATCATTCTTCTTTGGTTTAGTCTTTTTTTTTCCTTTGTATTTGAGTATTTTAAAATGGGAATTCGTCCAAAAAAATACTGAACATGGCAAGAATGGCCAAAAGAAATATAGACTCGAGGCTGGCCAATAAAACCCTGAACTTTTGTTGACTTTTATCAGTTTATTAAGAAACTTTGATTGACCGACCAGATTAAGACACCGTTAACTGACAGTTAAGACGGTGGTTAATCAACGTTAAATACAGCCGTTTAGCAAAACTACGTCGTTTCATTCAATTTTTTGGTTTAATACAAAATGTCAAGACGTCGTCGTTTTATTTTAAAAAAATGGTGGAAGGGTGGATTCGAACTCGTGCACTCGTGGTCTTTACGGGGGGATGGGGGGTGTTTTGCCACTGAGCTAGTGGACTTCTCGAAATATTATGAAACAAACTTCGTTTTATTGAGTTAACGACTGAATGAATGAAATTTAAAAACAAACCCTAATTTCCCAGAAACTCAAATCGATTTGGGGCTTTTTGAAATCGTGAGGGAATGGTGAAGACGAAGTTCACAAGGAATGGAAGAGAGGTCGTGATCTTTGGAGCAGCGATGAGGAATTTCGGTTACGGGAGTGAAGAAGCGTTTCAACAATCGAACAAGGATGGAGATGGTGGTGGGAGTGAAGAAGCGGTTCAACAGGCGAACCGGAGTTTGTCGCCGGAGGGATCGAGGAAGAGTAAAAGAGTTGAAGGGATAGAGATGTTGGCATCTACTCCGCCGTCGAAGACAAGGCGGGGAACTTCATATGGGTCGCCGAAGAAAGGTGGTGATGAGAGTGCTTTTGTGACTTTGTCATCTCCGGAGAAGACCACGAGGCGTGGAACTTCATATGGTGGTGGGAGTGAAGAAGCGGTTCAACAGGCGAAGAAGAGTGGAAAACGCGGTGGTTCTGTGAGTTTGTCGCCGGAAAGATTGAGGAAGAGCAAAAGAGTTGAAGGGATAGAGTTGTTGGCATCTACTCCGCCGTCGAAGACAAGGCGGGGAACTTCATATGGGTCGCTGCCGAAGAAAGGTGGTGATGGGAGTGCTTCTGTGACTTTGTCATCTCCGGAGAAGACCACAAGGCGTGGAACTTCATATGGTGGTTCAACTCTGGCTCGTCCTGGAAACTCGAAGAAGAAGCAAAAGGTGACGACAAAGACTGTTACGGTGACGACGGAGTCTGTGACATATGGTGATGAAGACAGAGAAGAATGTCCGACAAATGAAGATGCTTTGGTTGAAGTAGAGGAATTTGGAGATGTAGGCGATGAGGGTAAGCTCTCATTAGTAGATGATGAGGTTGAATTGGAAGATGAGGATGGCATTGGTGGCATAGAGGAAGAAAACTGTAGAGATTTGAGTTTTCATTTTGGTGATGAAGCAGTAAATGATGAGTGTGAGATTGATGAAGACGAAGGGGATGATTATGCTTGGGATGAAAATAAAATCCCTGATCCTGTGTCATCAGATGATGAAAATGAAGAGGAGATGATACCTGCACAAGCTTACAGAGCAGACACTGATCCAGAGGAGCTACTTCAGCTTGGCAAGACTTTTTCAGATGCTGAGGACTTCAAACATACTTGTCTCAGGTATACCCTCAAAACCAGATACAACATCAGGTTCTACATATCCAGTAGCTTGAAGATGGGTGCAAAATGTGCTGCCGAGATGAGAGATGATGAGGTTCCATGTCCGTGGATGGTCTACTGTTCTTACGACAGGAGGAAACAGAAGTTGATGGTAAAGACATACGTCAATGACCATAGGTGTGAGAAGACAGGGCAGTCGAGGATACTTAAGAGGTCAGCAATTGCAAGTCTATTTGCGGAGAGGTTGAGGCTGAATCCAAAGATCAAAGCAAAGGAGATACAGGCGGAGATCTTGCGGGAGTATCAGATGGACGTCAAAGAAAACTCATGCATTAAGGCGAAGACGAAGGTGATGAGAGAAAGGAGGAAGACCCATGAGGAGCATTTTGATAAAATCTGGGATTACCAAGCAGAGATCTTTAGGAGCATTCCTGGATCGACCATGGACATTGAGACCATACCAGGAGCCACGATTCGAAGCAAGCAGAAGTTCTACAGGCTCTACATGTGTTTCCAAGCACAAAAGGAATCATGGAAGAAGACTTGTAGACCAGTTATTGGCTTAGACGGAGCCTTTTTGAAGTGGGACATCAAGGGACAGTTGTTGGCTGCGGTTGGAAGAGATGGAGACAATAGGATTGTCCCTATTGCTTGGGCTGTAGTGGAGATAGAGAATGATACAAACTGGGATTGGTTTGTGACACGTTTGGCCTTGGATTTGGGATTGGAAGATGGGAAAGGTTTCGTTATAATGTCTGACAAACAAAAGGTAAACACTTTGATTTTTCTGAATTTTTTCTAATATTTGAGATGTTTTGAGGTTTTTCTGATTTATTTGTTTGTGTAGGGGTTAGTGAAGGCAGTTCATAACCTCCTTCCAGAAGCTGAGCATAGGCAGTGTTGTCGCCATATTTACGAGAACTGGAGGAAAAGTGGAAAAGATCTAAGGTTACAGAGGTTCTTTTGGTGCATTGCAAGGGCCTACACTCCTGGTATGTTCAAGTACAACATGGATGAGCTTAAGAGCTATGATCCACTCGCTCATGCATCTCTGATGAAGACAAAGCCAGAGACTTGGTCTAGAGCTTTCTTCAAGATAGGCTCCCATTGCAATGACAATCTGAACAACTTGTGTGAGTCCTTCAACAAGACCATCAGGGAGGCTAGGAAGAAGCCTTTGCTCGACTTGTTAGAGGAGATAAGGCGCCAATGTATGACTAGAAACTTCACCCGGTCCAAGATGGCTACAGACAGGAAGACTAGATTTACCATGAAGACACATCAAGAGTTAGACAGGGTAGAGAAAAAGTGCCACGAGTGTATATTGCGTTGGGCAATTGGACCAGAGACTGAGGTGGAGTATCAAGACCAGTGCTATGTTGTGAGTTTGGAGAAGCAGACTTGTGCATGTCGAGGCTGGCAAATGAATGGTATTCCGTGCATCCATGCTGCTAAGGTCATCCTTGGTGCGAAGAGAAAACTTTCTGAATTTGTTGCTGAGTGCTACACAACTTCTAAGTGGCGTGAGACGTACAGTTATGGGATCACCCCTCTAAATGGGATGATAGAGTGGCCTCAGACCAATAGATTAGGTGTGATTCCACCACCTAATCGAACTGGTAATCCTGGTAGGCCTAAAAACCATGACAGAAAGAAGGGAGCTAATGAGACAAAGTCTACTACCAAGATGAGCCGTGCAAACAGAGTAATGACATGCTCTAACTGCAAAGAAGAAGGCCACTACAAGAACAAATGTAATAAAGGTTCTGTTCCGAGTCCACCTAAGAAACCAAGAGGCAGACCAAGGAAATATCAGGTAAGGGTCTTAGTTTTTTAGCTATTGGTAATGTGTATGAGTTTGTTGAGGTTATTGACCATTGGTTTATATGATACAGGGACTACATTTTGAAGCTTCACAAGCTCAATCCTCACAAGCTCAATCCTCACAAGCTCAATCCTCACAAGCTCAATCCTCACAAGCTCACTCCTCACAAGCTCAAGCATCACCATGGGAAGCTCCCCAATCTTCACAAGGTCAACCATCACGATGGGAAGTTCCCCAATCTTCACAAGCATCACAGACAGGAACGTGGGGAAGATGGTTCTCTTAGATGATGATGTTGTCTCTTTGTTTTGTTTGTTTCTCTCGGATGCTCTTGTTTTGTTGTTTCTCTCGGATGTTCTTTTAGGATGATGATGTTGTTTCTCTCGGATGCTCTTGTTTTAAGATGCTGATGATGTTGTGTTAAACAATGAAAATGGTTTATGTTTTGTTCTTTTTTGTTGGTCTAATCGATTAGAATGAAGAAGAAGAAGTAAATAAAGTCTAACATCATCATCCATAACATAGAAGAGTCTTACAACATGAGTCTTAAACCATTACAGAATTACACAAACATAGCCTCCTAGATGAAAATAACCATTAGAGAATCAACACAAGACATCACAATTCAAAGACAACCCATTTCTACTTCCTCTTTCTCATGAAGAACACAACACAAGAAGCTGATGCCACCAGAAAACCCACTTTCATGATCACATTCAGCTTCTTAACTTCATTTTTGAGGCTGTCTATCTCCATTTTAAGCTTCCTCAAATCCGATGCAAAGGAATCAACTTTAGGCAATGCATCTTGAACCTCTTCGTAGACAGCTTCATCTACCCATTTATACAAGTGATCCTGGACACAAATCATGAACAAAATCTATGTTCAAACATTTCACAGGACCCATAATCAATTTAAAAACGGGAAAACACTTACATTTCGAAATGTTGGGCATCTAAAGAAACTTCTTCCTGGATTTTCCTTTGTTTTCGATGTGTAAATCACACATCTTCGACCACAGCCGCATTGCTCCGGGATACCACGAATACCCATCGTATTCACAGACGAATCCTCACTACCCGAACTCATCATCTGACAATCGAAGAAGGCAAGGTGAGAATCGAGAAAATCGAAGAAGGCAAGGTGAGAATCGAGAAGAGATTGAAGAGAATCGAGCTAGGAGATTGAAGAATTTTATGATTTGGGAATTTAGGGCTAGGAGAAGACGTCGTCGTTTCTTTTTGATTCATTTAACTGGGATTCGAAGATAATATAAGAAACTCTGTTCGTCAATCTATTGTAAAGTCCATTAGCTCAGTGGCAAAAAACCCGTATAATTAAAGAGGAGGGCACTGGTTCGATCCCTATAGAGCACATATTTTTGATTTCAAAAACGAATGAAACTACGTCGTTTCATTCATTTCTCTTTAATCAGACAAACCGATAAAACGGTGTCGTATTGTTTAACACCCAAAATTAACGTCATCTAAATTATCTGTTAACTCTGTTGACGGTGGGTTATTTTGGTTAGTCAATCGTAACGGTCTTAATAAACTGTAAAAGTCAATGAAAGTCTGTGCTTTTTTTGGCCATCCAGTATGTTCATATTTCTTTTGGTCATTCTTGCCATGTTCAGTATTTTTTTGGACGAATTCCCATTTTAAAATACTTATAAAATAATCATAATTTCTAGATCCATAGCGTGTCTATGTTGGAATTCGAGTATTTAAGATCGGTAACGTCTCAAAATAGCCATATTCCATTAAATTTAGACGAAGCAGTCATATTTATTTAAAATTTTACAAAATAACTAAAAAAAACTATTAATAATTAAAAATTAGGTATTCGTAAATGTTTAGTTTGGTTTCAAATCAAGTATTTTCGTGTCGATTCTGATTTAAAATTTTGGATTTTGGTAAAACGCTTAGGTCTACACTTCCTTATGCGTATAAAAGTTATTTAGATATATAAAAAAAAACTATCTCTTTGTTAACAGTCTCCATATAAATGTTATATATTGTCCGCTTAAATATGCAGAGCTGATAGAATTTATTTGGATATATGGATTTGTTTACAAAAAATATTATTAGCGTTTGTAATAAAAAAGAGTTGATGTAACTATAACAAAAAAATTTTTTGACCCAAGGATACTATAAGTCTATAATGTTTAGGTTAAAAATAATTGGATTTTAAGTGAGAACAAAATTGAGTACAAAAAAATATGAGTAAATAGTATAACGTAGATTTGACTAAAAAAATATTGAATAAAAAATTGATTGATTTATGAGGGATGAAAAAGTCGCAATGTTATTCGATGATTAACCATCCATTTAGGGAAGTTAGTATAATAAACCTTATCAACTTTTAAAGTGTTGAAATTAAACTATTAGTAGCATTAGTTTTCAAATATTTCATAGCAAAGATGACTAATTAAATAATGTATATTTTACGTATATTTTACGATAGTTGGTTGTGTTTTGTAAATTAAGGGTGAAAATCAAGTGTTCTTAACGTGTGTATTTTGATAGAGAAACTATCAATTGTTATTGGATTAAAAATACTCAAATCTCAGTAACTATACCAAGAAACTTTTTCGGTTAAATATTTCTTTTTGATTTGAATCTAGGTAAATTCCTAGTATAAATCTTAGAGAAATATACTAGGATAGTTCTATTTTTTTTTTTTTACAAAACAGTTTTCAAAGAGAAAAATTACCAAAATAGATTTTATTAAAGGGTGTAAATACCTTTTTACTCATTGGGTTAATTAATCTAAATTTAGAGTTTAAAATTATGTGGTCAAGTTTTGGAGGTGAGACTTAAAGTTAAAAAAAAAACTAAAAATTTCAAAATAAAAAATATATTTCGGTCACTTTTTTTAGAACTATTTTTGTGACAAAACCAAAAAAAAAACTATTTGAGAGATTTTCCTTAAATGTTATTTGAAGGTATTTTTTTCAAAATTTCCCCTTTTCATAATAAAAATAACGATTATGACAATCCTTGTGATGATCTACCACCACCTCCACCTGTTGTTATCAACACTGACAAAGAAGAAGAAGAAGCTTGGAACAAGTGACGATGGATCTTGATTTTGATTCTATTTTTGAAGGTTTGGGATCCTATGATGTTGATGATCTCTTCTGGTCTGATGACTGATTGTTCCTCTAAATTTTTAGGAGAGTACGTTTGGTTTGTGTCTCATTGTCTTAATGAATTAATAATGTAATTAAATGTTTGTTCAAGTAAAAATTTGAATTTTGTGTATTATACATAAATTCTTTGCAAACGTTTTGTTTTTGGCTTCACATCTTCAATAACAAGTTTTATAAACATAACATAGGGACATTCATTATACCAACCCAACACTGAGCTTCCTATTGTACTATACAAAATTGAACTAATTGTCCTAACGACCATCCTTCCTCCAAGCAGAGAGTGTCATGTCCTTAAATTTAACTGCCAAGATGATAAAAATAGACAACAAATCATGTTCAATTAGTGAAGATGAAGATCACAGCTTGGGCGAGAGTAAAGAGGAAGAGAAGAAGAAGAAGAAGAACAACAACAAGGTAGATGCTGAGGACTGAATTTGATACATGAGAAGAAGCAGAGGATCACACATCTATGAAGACCACTCCGTTATGCATTGTGTATGGGAGAGATCCACCTTCCTTGTTACGGTTTGAACCAGGTTCAACTAACAATGCAGACTTGTAACATCTGTTGACAAAGAGAGATGTGTTGTTGGTTGATATTAAAAAGCACTTGGTTCTGTTAGGAAATACGGGTCAAATTTTGCGGGAAAACAGAATTTGCGGGAGCGGGAAGACACACACAAAATTGTTAACGGAGTTCGGCCAATTGTGCCTACGTCTCCGGACCTGCTACAGATCTTTTATTATAACCCGGGAAAATTTTACAAAGCTCTCAACTCACACCCGATCCCAAATACACTCAAGAAATTACTCTTAATTTCTTACAAAAAGAAAAAGATTTTTTTTTTTTTCTCTCTTTCCCTTACGGGTTTTCTTCTTCTTCCTCTCTTCTTGTTCTCTCTCTTTTGCTTTGCAATTTTGGGATGATTTTGCTCTTCCCCTTATGCATCTATTTATAGGAAAAGCTTGATGTGTGAATGCCACAATTGTTGACAAATTTTTCACCGTCCTTTTTGACTCTTCAATTACGGCCACCGTCATCACCGGCCATGAACAAAAAACGTGTTCTTTTAACTAACAATCTCCCACTTGAAGACTGATTTTAATCTGTCTTCACACCTTGATCGATGTAGCAGGTCTTCCTGACTTCTTACTCCAACAAGCCGACTGAGGTTGCACACAACCTCAGCTTCTCACACGGCACGACCTTCGTTAGCATGTCTGCCGGGTTCTTACTTCCTGGGATCTTCTCAAGCACCAACATTTCATCTTCTAACACTGATCTGATGAAATGATACCGACGATGTATGTGCTTCGTTCGAGCATGGTAAACCGGATTCTTTGCCAAGTCGATGGCACTCTTACTATCACAGTATAAAACACTTTTCTCTTGGTCATGATCTAGCTCTTGTAGAAAAGACTGTAACCACATCATCTCTTTTGTTGCCTCTGTTACCGCAACATACTCAGCTTCACAGCTTGATAGAGATACAATTTTCTGCAACTTTGAAACCCAACAAATTGCAGTACCACCAAAAGTGTAGACATACCCGGTTGTGCTCTTCGTGCTGTCAACGTCACCTCCATTGTCAGCATCAACATATCCCTGCAATCCCATCTCAGACTTCGTGAAACATAGCGACAAACTTGGATTCCCTTTCAGATATCTGAAGATCCACTTCACGGCCTCCCAATGTTCCTTTCCTGGATTGCTCATAAACCTGCTAACGACTCCCACTGCATGTGCAATGTCTGGCCTTGTGCATATCATTGCGTACATCAGGCTACCTATAGCAGAAGCATATGGAATTTTATCCATACATGCCATCTCCTCTTCCGTCTTTGGAGACTGTTCTCTGGATAACCGAAAATGACTTGCCAGGGGAGTATTGACTGGCTTCGCATCATCCATGTTAAACCTCTTGAGGACTTTCTTCACATACTCCTCTTGGGATAGCTTAAGACCGTCCTTGGCTCTACTGATTCTCATCCCTAGAATCTGTTTTGCTTCTCCAAGGTCTTTCATCGCAAACTCTTTCGAGAGTTTCGTCTTCAAGCTATTGATCTCATGCAAGTCTGCTCCCACTATTAGCATGTCATCCACATATAGGAGTAATATCAAGTAGGATTCTTCAAACCTCTTGAAGTAACAACAGTGGTCAGCTTCACACCTCAAGAAACCGACGCCTTTAATAAAGCTATCAAATCTTTTATACCACTGTCTTGGAGCTTGCTTCAAACCGTATAAACTCCTCTTAAGCTTACAAACAAGGCTTTCTTTTCCTTTGACTTCAAAGCCTTCAGGTTGCTTCATATAAATTTCTTCATCCAAATCACCGTGAAGAAATGCTGTCTTTACATCCATCTGCTGAAGATGCAAATCTTCTTGTGCTACCAGCCCAAGAACCGTTCTAATGGTCACCATTTTGACTACAGGGGAAAATATTTCTGTGTAGTCAATGCCTTCTTTTTGTTGGAATCCCTTCACAACAAGCCTTGCTTTATAGCGCTTACTCCCATCAGGTTCTTCTTTGATTCGGTAGACCCACTTGTTATGCAATGCCTTTTTCTTCTTAGGCAACTCTGCTAACTCCCACGTGTGATTGGATAACAACGAGTCCATCTCGTCGTTCATTGCAAGCTCCCACTTGATCCACTCATCCACTTGCATAGCCTCTTCATAACATTCAGGCTCGCCTCTATCTGTGAGCAGAATATAGTTGAGCGATGGAGAAAATCTTACAGGCTTTCTGATGATTCTACTCGACCGTCGTAACTCCGTTACTGGTGTATAAGGGACCACTTCAGAATCATCATTCTCATCAGCCTCACCACTCTCCTCTTGAGAGATTTCTTCTTCTGCTGTTGCGTTATCCTGTTGTAACTCCGGTGTCGGGATATCTCCTAAGTCAACAGCTCCCGGCTCTTTCCTCTCAGAGCCTTCTTTTAGCTTATCCTTGTACAACACTTCTTCGTTGAACACAACATTCTTGCTGCGGATGATCTTTCGATTTTCATCATCCCAAAACCGATAACCAAACTCCTCGTTACCATAACCAATGAAGTAACACTTCTTAGACTTGGAGTCAAGTTTACTTCTTGCAGCATCATCAACGTGAACATAAGCTAAGCATCCAAACACCTTAAGATAAGAAAGGTTTACTTTCTTTCCGCTCCAAATTTCTTCAGGGATCTTAAATCCCAATGGTACAGACGGTCCTCTGTTTATTAAGAATGCGGCAGTATTGATTGCATCTGCCCAAAACGTCTTTGGCAATCCACAGTGCAGTCTCATGCTCCTTGCACGCTCATTCAAGGTTCGGTTCATCCTTTCAGCTATTCCATTCTGTTGAGGCGTTCCAGGAATAGTCTTCTCCATCTTGATTCCACTATCAGCGCAATATCTCTTGAACTCGTCGCTGATATACTCTCCACCATTATCAGACCTTAGACACTTCAACTTGAGATTCGTCTCAATCTCAACCATGGCTTTCCATCTCTTGAAAACCGAGAACACTTCAGACTTGTTCTTCATGAAGTAAACCCACACCTTCCTTGTGGAGTCGTCAATAAAGGTCACATAGTAGTACGAACCTCCCAGCGATGCAACATGAGCGGGTCCCCACACGTCAGTGTGCACCAGTTCTAGCTTCTCAGATTTTGGCTCTCTTCCTCCTTTAGAGAAACTAACCCGTTTCTGTTTCCCAAGGATGCAACTTTCACACATCTGATGATCCACCGTCTTCAGATCTGGAAGAGCACAATTTTCCACCATGAGTTTCATCCCTTTCTCACTCATGTGCCCCAACCTACAATGCCACAACTTGGTTTGTTTGGCATTCTCGACAACAGCAACAGTGTCTTGATAACTCGTCGTCATATAAAGAGTGCCTCTTTTATGACCTTTAGCCACCACTATGGAACCTTTCTTGACTCTCCAGGTTCCACCACCAAAATTAACATCGTGCCCCGTATCATCAAGTTGACCTACTGAGATAAGATTTCGCATCAACTTTGGCACATGCCTAACCTTCGTAATCTTCCACACGCGTCCATCTGACATCTTCAGGTTGATATCTCCAATACCAACAATGTCCAAAGGTAACCCATCGGCAAGATATACCTTTCCGTAATTTCCCTGCAACATAATTCTCCATAATGTTGTGGTGTGGCGTTGTGTGGAACGATGCTCCTGAGTCAAGCACCCATGAATCTACTGGGCTATCAACATAGGAGATTGACGCTTTGGTGTTATTTGTAGCTGCTTCACGAGCTTCACTTTTCCTCGGTGAGTCAACAGACACTACCAATGCATCAGCAATTTCACGTGTCACTGCATTGGCTCCGCCTCTCTTGTTGTCTTCCTTCTTCGGTGGTGCGCGGCAATTCTTCTTAATGTGGCCTGTCTTTCCACAATTCCAACATTCCGCTGGCTGTCTGAATTTGGACTGGCTCCGTCCATACCTTGACTTCGATCTGCCATTACTCCGGTTATTTCTTTCTGGGTTTCTCCCTCTGTTTTCCACGTTGAAAGCAGAGCTTGTTGATGTCTCGCCAGAGTCTATCCTACGAACTTCCTCAGCAAGGATACGGTCTCTAACATCATTAAATTTAAGCTTCTGAGTACCGACAGAATTACTAACCGCTGCCCGCATTGGCTCCCAACTATTTGGCAAAGATGCCAACAGAATTAGTGCTCGCACTTCGTCATCAAACTCGATTTCAACCGATGACAGTTGGTTGACAATCGTATTGAACTCGTTAACATGTGCGGCAACCAGGCCACCTTCTTCCATCTTCAAATGAAAGAGCTTCTTCATGAGAAACACCTTATTATTCGCCGAAGGTTTCTCATACATATCCGAGAGAACTTTCATGAGCCCTTCCGTGGTCTTCTCCTTCGCAACGTTGTGAGCAACGTTTTTCGACAGTGTTAACCTTATAACACCCAGAACTTGTCTGTCAAGGAGCTCCCACTCATCCTGATCCATCTTCTCAGGCTTCTTGCTCAGCGGTTGATGGAGCTTCTTTCCGTACAGATAATCTTCAATTTGCATTCTCCAAAATGCATAATCTGTACCGTCAAATTTTCCGATACTGTGCGCCGAACCGTCTTCGCCTCCCATCGTTTCTGGAACCACCGTGTATTAAAACACCTCCGTCGATGAACCGATGTTACCGACAAAATTCACTATTCACGGAATCACTATTCACGTGAATAGTAACCCGAAAAAAAAATTGACCGATCACCGTAACTCAAGCTCTGATACCAGTTGTTAGGAAATACGGGTCAAATTTTGCGGGAAAACAGAATTTGCGGGAGCGGGAAGACACACACAAAATTGTTAACGGAGTTCGGCCAATTGTGCCTACGTCTCCGGACCTGCTACAGATCTTTTATTATAACCCGGGAAAATTTTACAAAGCTCTTAACTCACACCCGATCCCAAATACACTCAAGAAATTACTCTTAATTTCTTACAAAAAGAAAAAGATTTTTTTTTTTTTCTCTCTTTCCCTTACGGGTCTTCTTCTTCTTCCTCTCTTCTTGTTCTCTCTCTTTTGCTTTGCAATTTTGGGATGATTTTGCTCTTCCCCTTATGCATCTATTTATAGGAAAAGCTTGATGTGTGAATGCCACAATTGTTGACAAATTTTTCACCGTCCTTTTTGACTCTTCAATTACGGCCACCGTCATCACCGGCCATGAACAAAAAACGTGTTCTTTTAACTAACAGGTTCATGCTCAACAACTCATGAATAAACACAGACATGATGTGGAGTTTCAAGTTGGTGATCTGGCGCGGGAAGTCAATGACGTGGCGATTTCGAATGAAGTTTGAAGAAGAAGAGAGACTCTGGATCGTTTAGAGGGTTTGTCGTTATGAAGGTTGAGTTGTGTAAATAATGTGTAGAAGAGTTCATTGGAGGGGAGCTTTGTATTGTAGAAATCAAGACGAGAGTCTTGAGGAGAGAACGATAGGGTTAAGCCTTCTTCTCTCAACTGATTTCTAGAATACAAAGTGTAACTCTACATACCATTGATTCAATAAAGTGAAGGGGAAGAGGAGAACAACACCAACAACAACAATGTTACAATGTAGATGCAGAGGCTTGAGTTTTGATGAACACGTGGGAAGAAGCAAAGGAATCCAAACATAAGAAGCAGTGGAATCCAGTGAACAAGCACAGAGTAACAGACTTAAAAACGTGTTGTTCCATTTGTTCTTGGAACTCAATTTGTTTTGAAGAAGAGATGTAAGTCTTCAGGTTACAAGATATGTTGTGGTTGGTTCTCATGAGTCATGAGACATTAGATTGGTTTTTGTCCTTTTGAGTAAAACATGATTGAATTCTCAGAATCCCTTTTGTAGAATACAAAAGTGTAACTCTACATACCATTGATTCAATAAAGTGAAGAGTGAAGAGGAAGAGGAAGAGGAAGAGGAAGAGGAGAACTCTACATACCTTTGTATTTTACTATGTGTATATAAATAACAAAGGAATACCCTAAGATAGATCTTAAAAAAATTATCACCAAAATAGATTTCAAAGAGAAAAATAATCAAAATAAACTTTATTAAATGGTGTAAACATATCTTTATACCACTTGAGTTAATTAATCTACACTTATGGTTTAGAATTATGAGGTGGTGCTTGAAAATAGAATGGCAAAGCTTGTGACTTACGTAAGCTCTTAAGCCTATTCTATCATGGAACAAACTAAACCAGAACTTATACAAACCATACATCGAATGTGCTAGTGGCCATCCATCTATAGAATTACATTGAAATATATGGGATTTAAATCATGTGTCTTCAGAAAGTCCATATTGTATTAGTTTTTTTTAGCATATTTGTGAAAGGTGTTGCAAATTAAATGATCCATGTGAAGATTGTAAAATCTGTTTTTAAGTAAACAATAGATCGAAATATATAATGTTTTTTGTGAAAAATAGAGAACTTAATTTCAAAAAGTCTAGTTCCCCTTATTTTTAACTTGCTTCTTTTTGTTGGTTAATAAATGTTGAAATTTTTTTAAAGAAAAAAATTGTAAGTTAAAAAGGGTAAGAAAACAGTAAAAAGGAAATCATTAAATGTCGGCAAATAAACCATTCTTAACCCATCTTATTATAAATACAACCCTAAATCCTAACAACAACAAAAGAAACTAACAGGTAGAAAATTAGGTCAAATCCGTATTTTTCCACGTTGATAGTCAGTCATGATAACCGATTTGGATCACGAAACTGTTAACGATCCACGACCAGAAGATATTGGCATGATCACAGTCACTGCCACGATCTTTGACGACGATGATGAGTTTGAGATGCCATTCACGACAAGGCCACTTTCCATACAAGACTTCTTCGGTGGTGGTGGTGAGAACGAAGACTCCGAGTGCCAAATCATACAAGAACTGAAGTGTTTCCTTGAGGAAGCAGGTATCGACCAAGACGTTATCAGTGATGCGATGTTGAAACTAGTTGTCTACATTGATGGTGTTACTTGTTCCACAAGTAGTAGTAGTAGTGACTATTCTCTTGGATGTTATCTGGCGGTTCGGTTGGATCTTTTTCCAGATTCTCAGATTGAAGGAGCCATTCAAGATGAGACCAGTAATAGCACCCGGTTCAGACCCGCTAGCAAGGTCGTGGTCAAAACCCTAATAAGGAAAGTATACAAGAAGAAGATCGAAAAGGAAAACAGTAACAAGAAGAAGAAGACTATAAGCTTGGAAGCATGCACGATTTGTTTGGAAGAGTTTAAGAATGGAGAAAGAGTTGTGGGGTTAGCTTGTGGACATGAGTTTGACGAGGAATGCATCGTGAAGTGGCTTGAGACCAGTCATGTTTGTCCTTTGTGTCGTTACCAACTGCCATGTGAAGATCAGATTAACTAACTTCTCCATCGGTTTCACAACTTGTACGAGAATGTTAGATTTGGGTTACTTATTGTAATGAAGCTCTGTTTAGTATCTCTCTCTCTCTTTTTTTTTTTTTGAAGTTTGATCCGTATGTTGTGTATACTCGTCATAATATCCTTTGTGGTCTCAAAGCATTTGGCCAACATCTATAAAGAAACTATTTCTTTTTTGATTACATTGATCATTCTTACAAATGGTTGCAATTAAATGTGTTGTTGTACATTATATCAACTGAGAGATTGCAATGATAGTATCTATTAACTGCAGATATACACACTTGCATAAACCTTTTAACAATGAAGAAGAAACTCGAACAAGATCATCATGTAGATTAGCACCAAGTGAGTTATACAGGTACATCAAAACATTAAAAAGATCATAGCAACCTAGCTTTAGAAAGGAGGATGTAATTAACTCACACTCCCTTTACCCTTTGCTTGTTTCTGCTCTGCAATATACTGGTCAACGTTTAGGAGAGTGATTCATAACGCTAGAATCAAAGCTGATCACAGGGCTCCTCGTATATGCAACTCTGATCCACTTTCTCAACATAACAACAATGGATATCCTTGGGAAATGGATCACTTACACTACTGTTGTCCACGGTCATAGGAGGAACCAGGTCGGAGACACCAATCTGGTTCTTCTGCACAATCCATATTAGCTTTGCACCTGTACACACAACTCTTTTGAGAATACAAACAACTCAAAAACGTAATGTATATACATTAACTTTAATAGTTAAGTTCCTCTATAACTAATCGAACGAAACACCAAATGGGTTTTCTCTCCTCATCAAACTGAGGATAACACAGAGAACAAGAACAGTAAAAAAAAGCAGAACTTTTTCACATTTACTTTCTATAACTTGTTCATAGACAGATTCTGAGAGCTTCAGATCAACAGTGAGTGTTGCAGAGCTCTATTCACCAAGTGGCGGAACCTCCATGAATCTGCAACCAGCGTTTCGAAATTGCGCTCGAAGCTTCGGAACCTCCATGAACGTAGCGTGTTTCCATCAGGTCGAAGAATGAAACGAGGATTCCAAACGTTTCGGATGGATCAAGGATCCGACCTGGAATCCATGAATCTGAAGGGTTCAAGGTCACACACATTCTTCTCTGGAAGAAAATAGGGTTTAGGGTTTCTGTCGGAAGATGATGATTATGTTGGAACAATAAAGCCCAATGGCTATTATCAAAAATATGAATGTAAATGACATTTGGGTCTCAGATGCTGCAAGGCCGACGAAAGTGTCCCACATTGATAAGAAAGAGAAAAATAGAGTTGTAATTATATGTACACTCATATCCAACTGATTTACGAGATGGGTGGTTCCCCAAAGCACCCAGCGCCACTGTTTTACTCGGCTTGGGCTTGTAAGAATGTGGGGCGTTTTACTTAGCGTGGCCTTGGGAGAAATGTGGTTCCATGATCACTACAATTTTTTTTGTTTTGAGTCAAGGCATGTCTAACGTTTTGATCTTTTTCCTTACTAAGAAAATAACATGCATTTGTTTTAAACGATACTAGATTTTAATCCGCGCATACGCGCAGATATTTATATTTAAATTTTATGACAAATTGATAAAATCTTTATTACTATTTGGTGTTTATATTATGTAATTTAATATGTTTTATTCGATATTATTAATATATAATTATATATAATTTTACTCATATATTTTTTATGAAAAACAGATATCAATATATAATTTATTTGTATTGTAATATATTTAAAAAAATAAACACAATCATGTAAGAATCAAAATAGAATAATTTATCTGTTTAACCCATTTTATTATTTTTTGATGTTTTCTAATGAAATTGAATTAAATTTTGTTTATAATTCTCATTAATCAAAATTTATTTTAAAGATTTTATAATTTAAATAAGCTACATTGATTTTATTAATTTACAAACATAAACCATCAACTCTATTACTCATAGACTCCTCAGCCTTTTCTTCATCATCATCACACTGACCATCTGATGTCTCAACTCCAGCCTCCTCGTCAAGTGTATCTTGTAAATTCTCTGCCTCTCCATCTTCTCTAATTAATGTGCTATTGTTCCTTGATTCGGTCTCCACCTGCTCTACTCTCTTATATGTCTCATCTTCCTTGTAACTTCTTTCACTGTGACCTTTCTCATCTTCAACATCCTTTTCATTTTTATTTTCTTCTTCAACATGGTCATTTCTATCTTCCAACTCTCCTACAACGCTCTTATGCTCCACCACCTGAACATCAGTCTCAAAGTGCACTGACTCTAGCCATGATTGCACGAGCTTTCATAACCCTAGAATCAGAGTTGTTGATCAGACTGTTCCTCGTATTCCAATGGTTATCTCTTAGACTCAAATCAGTACTGTTTTCCTCGGTCTGGGGAAACATTGAAGGAACCAGGTTGTCGATGCAGTCCATCTTGTTGGAGGGATCAAGACATCAATCTGGTTCTTCTGCGCGATCCATTAGCTTTGCACCTGTTCACACAATGACAGAACTATTTGAGATTAAAAAACCAAAAGGGTGTTCTTTCCTAATTAAACTCAGCTTATAACTAAGAACAAGAACAAAATAAAACCCAGAGAGCACATAAATTTTCATTACTTTCTATATATTGTTCATAGACAGATTCAGAGAGACTCAAATAAACTGTGTAATGCCTAAAACAAAGGATCTGAGCAGTGGAACAGTTGGTCTCATCTAATCTTCGAAGCAGCACTCGTTGCGAAACGGCCTTATCTCGAACAAAACTCAGAGCCGAATCAGAACTAAGAGGAGAGTCAGGGAGAGAGATTTCTCTGTCCAAGTACGGCGAATCAATCGCCGATTGGCAAGAACATCATAGCCCAAAGGAGATGTAGGAGGGTT
>CAJHQQ010003345.1:0-45764 GCA_905132885.1 Moricandia moricandioides
GACGATCAGATTTATAATTAAAATTGACCCGGTGAAATAATGTCTCGGTGGGACTGTCTTATGGCCGAAAGACCTTCCCTTGATAGTTCTCGTCGAGTGTTTGATGATCAGGTTGTGTATTAAATATTATGATCGGATTCCGTGTCCATGTGTTTACTTTTGTCCGGCCTTGCTCTGATCCGGAGTTGATGGGTTAGCTATGTGCTCCCTAGGTTTCTTCTTCCTCTCGGTGGGCGTTCTTTTCGTTAGGAGGGTTTATGTTTTTCGACTTCTGATCCGACCCTAGATACTTTGAAGATGTCTCTGTCGGTTTATGCTTTCGCCATAAGACCTTCGTCTCCTCTTCAATGATTATGTAGTCAGTGTCCTTGTGAAGCGCGTCCAGGATCGTTCTTGGTTTCTCCAGAGTTCTCTACTTCCTGAACTTTGAATTTTACTAGAGCTTCTTTCAGAGCGCCTCTATGGCCACTTTTTTGCTAATTCCGCTGACTTTTGCCATAACGGTTTTGAACCGTTTTATGAAGTCGCAGAGAGATTCGTCTCTCCCGGGGATAGGCTCTAGAGAAAGACGTCGGAGGTTTATCTATCTATGAACATAGAGTACTGCTAGAGAAACTCCGAAGCGAGTTGGTGGAAATTTCCAATTGAATTTAACCTTAGGCGAGAGAACCAATTGAGCATTGCCCCTCAGATATTTTCGACGAAGACGTGGCATTCACTGGCGTGTCTTTCTCTATCTTTGAACTTGGTTCATCCCAACGTGATATGGAAAACCTGCAAGTGTTCCTTGGGGTTGGTCGTACCGTCGTAAGGCATCACCTTGATCTGTCCAGGATCCAAAATTCGAGTTTCGGTGATGCAAGTTGTAAAGGGCGTTTTCCGAGCCTCCTCGAGTAGGTGATTGATCTATGGTGTGGCGCTAGTAGAGTGATGGATTTGAGATTTTACCGCTCTAACCTCTGCTATCGTTTTCCTGAGACTATCGCGGAGATCTCGGATCTCGGAATCTTTGCTGGAGGATTTCCGATCTTGTCGGCGACTGCCGCGAGTGTTCCGAGTTTGATTCTCGGCCAGTTCTTCCTGTTCGTCCTAGAATATGACTTCTTATTCTTCGGTCATAGGATTTTCAAACTCCGATTCTTCAGGAGCCGCGCGGCTCCTCGTACGACGTGGATGCACGTCCGCGTCTTCGTCTGTGGGTTCGGACTGAATGCTGGAATCCACCTTGACGAGTTTGATTTCACCTTCTTCTTTTTCTTCCTCAATAGGGGGAATATCCACAGGATTTTTCCTAGCTGGCGCAGGAGTAGTTTCATCGTGATTTTGTCCAGAAGGTTTTCCCTATGCGTTCCCGAATCGATACAAGAGAGTTGCAAGATAAAGTCTTCTCCCACGGATTATGGTTGCTCCACGCGGAATAACGGCCCTGGTTCTTGCTATTAGGGTTTCAACCTTCTTAGCGAGAGAACTCTTGACCTTATCTTGTTCTGCCGACTTCTGTTCAAAAGTCGAGAACACCTTCTTAACCTTATCGAACGCTGGGGTGTTTGCGTCGGCGTTAACCACAGTGACATTCGTTGCTGGAGTGTTTTCAACGTTGTCGTCGACGAAGTTGTTGTCGCGAGTTTGTTCGTTGTTGAGATCCTGAACTGACATGTTTAATTGAACGATAGTGGGTGAGAGTTAGATTGATCCGTACCTCCCCTTCCTTCTAGAGCCAAACTGTGGGAACCGAAATTCACAGTGTCGATTTTCCGATGAAAATAGGAAAGGTAAGTAAACCTAACTTTCCCAGAGGTCCCAGATATCTACTAAACCACATGCCAAGCAATCAAACAGCAAGAACAGATGAAATTATTATAAATCGATAAAACGAAAAAGAGAGGAAATAAGATCTTATTCCAAATCTGTGATTTGAGCATTACAACAGGTAAGCCTAAGCGGTAAGAGCCGTCGTCGAGTTCCTAGTTCTAACTTTGTAAGAACTGATTAACCTAGTTGAGTCGCAGCTTGATAACATAAAAACGAAAATATGCATAAATTTCCCTAAGTGCTATGTCTTCTTTGAGTAAAGAATTGTGTGTCTCCTGTATCTCCAACCTTGACGTCCTTATATAATCCTCTTAGAGGCGGTTTGCTCTTTCCATTTCTGCCCTCGGTCGAGTTTCTCGCTTTCTAGGAATATTCCATTTTCCTTCAGTCTTCGAATTTATCTTTGGAAACTTCACATTTATCTTCTGAACTTGACATTTGTCTTCTCCTGCAATATAAAATACACACCGTCATAGGGGTTGGGCTTAATTTCATATAAACTCGTGAGTGGGCCTTTAGCCGCGTTTTAGACCTTCTCGGGCTGTCTTTCGACTTAAGTGTTTTTACTATTTATCGAAAGAACGCTTCCGAAAAGACGTAAATTCGGAAGAAAGTTTGAATTCTCCGTGTAATGGAAGCAGCTTTAGGTGTTTAGTTAACCGTTACCATTTTACATGATTAATTCGAACTTCATACGAGAAAACAAGTTCTTACAATTTTTAAATCGTAAAGTTCAAATGGGAACTCCGATCGAGATGAAACCAGAACAAGCCCTACCCGATCTCGAAGAGTAGGTTACGAGGACAAGATGAAAATGGATTGGTTGATCCAACTCGCCGAATGGGCGAATTTGATTGCTTGCTAGGTCCAACTCGCCGAATGGGCGAATTGGATTGCTTGATTGGTTGATCCAACTCGCCAAATGGGCGAAATGGATTGCTAGAGATACCAAAGTGGATCATCCTGCCACTATATCACACTTGCTTTGAAATTTGGAAGGAACCGAAGCTGATTTCCAATACTAATCTTGACATTATTTGCTTGCTTTGGGGCTTGGTATACACCTGATCGGGTTCCTTTTGCAAGTATGTAGGTACAAGTCATTGCACCTTTGGTTCCCTTCTCTCTCTCTCTCTCTTTCTCTCTCTCTCTTCAGAATCAACCTAAAAGATTGAGATGATTTCCCGAGATGCAGAGGGGTAGGTACATTACCGATGACCCCACTATTTGCCTACAACTTTTCCCAAAAATCAAAAGAGAAAAGAAAAGAAGAAGAAATTTGAAAAGAAGATGGCATAATGTTTGTTTTAAATAAAATTGATCAGTGGATTTGAGATCTAAAAAGATTAAGAGAAGACAGAAAAGAGTGAAGTAAGGGATAAGAGAAGACTTTGTGCCTGGTTGACCAAAATTGCAGGGGTAAGATTCCATGTGTCCTTTGATTGATACTCCCAGGGTAAAGCATGCACTTTTATTTTATGCAAAGAAATGAAATCAGTAGAGGGGTGAGTCAGACTAGTATTTGTTAAGTTGTTGGTAGAATGTATTTGGTTTCTATACTAGGATATGATATATAAAGGTTCTATGTGATTGACTTTGATAGGATGTGGTTGCAACAAAGTAGGGTGACAGTTATACTTAGACATTATGCGAGTCCTCGCTTTTTAAACTTCTTTCACAGGCTCCCTTGTTTGCTTGAGGACAAGCAAAAGGTTAAGTCTGAAGGAGTTGATAAGGCCTGATATTTACCACTATTGTGCCATGATATAAGCTCTATTTAGGTTCTATTATATGTTTTTGGAGTATGTCTTAGAGTATTTTAAGGTTAAGGTACGTTCTAGAGATTTTTGGTGATTTGGGAACATTTAGAGATGTAGAACTGCGAAGATGCATCAAATGTTTAGCTATGTATGGAGACATTGAAACAGTGAGATTGAGCTGATAGTTTGAAATAAGATATATCTTTGAGATATCTTTCCAATGCCACCGGTTTGAGGTCAATCAGGATCCTACATCTAAAGTTATGCATGTTTTACTGGAGAGTGGTATGTCTGCCTCGCGAGAGGAAGCTGTCGAGAGATGAATGAGTGTCGATCGACGGCGCATCCTTAGTGTTGATAGGCAGTGATCCCAGAAAACAGGCCGACTTGTTTCAAGACCGACTAAATCCTAGAAGCCAACAAAAATCACCAGAATGCCCCTGCACGACTTAAAACCATATTTATGTGTTTCTATGCCATTGTTTAGGCAACAAGATTTCTTTTATTCATTGTTCTAAGGTTAGGACAGAAGGGAGAAACTCCTTAAGAGTCCTCCAGGAGCAGTTTTGGTTTTATATATATATATTCTATTCATCTATGATTTCTGTGACAAAGATCATGTCTAAGTAGATCTCTTGTTAGGTTTAGGGTTTATTAATGGCATTGATGGATTAACTAAACGATGGAATTGCTAGGGTAATTATTAGATTTATTTAGAATTTTTTTATTGCTTGTATTCTAGAGTAGCTAACTAGAACCCTGATGATAGGATAGTTAGGCGCAAGAGAGAGCATGGTCTACTACCAAAATTAATCTTGTTGAGCTAGGTTGCTAGAAACAAACGAGAGTTGATTTAATTAATTAAGTGAACTTATCAAATTCGTTCATAAAGCTTGACTCAAGAGACAGTCGATCGATGCAGGATCATTTCCATCGATCAAAGGTCATTTGTGTCAACAAGCGAGAGCTGAGACATCGGACTTAGTCAATAGATTAGACCCGCAGCGAGAGCTGATCGTCTTTTACATTAGATATCGAGTTATATGATTAATACCCTTAGCTTATATCATCTATAATCCACTTGCCTAAAACCCTATATCTAACTATTTATTATTATTTTTTAATTATCAATCAATCAATTATCTGTTATAGTTTATTTACTGCTTATTAATCTATTTGCCTAGCTTAATCGCAACTTTATTGGGTTTATTGTATGCCCACACTCCTTGTGGATTTGATCTCATTTGAACATGCTTGAGATATTCGTCCATTCCATATGTTCTTGAAAAACTGTAGAGTGACTCCAGAGGAAATTGAGGCCCTCTTTAACGAAGCATTGAGACCAGAACCCAATGTATTGCCTAAGCTTGATGTTCCATTGCAGGAGTTGAATTTAAGGAAGCTCTTTGTGACTCTAGTTCTAGTGTGAATCTTGTCTCAAAGGCGATTGTAGACAAGCTGGGTAATGTTGATGTTGAGCGTTCTCAGATGACTCTTGCTTTTGAATCCTCTTTTAGAGCAGTCCTTTGTAGTACCATTCGCAACATTCATGTCAAAGTTGGGGACTGTATTATGCATACTGATTTTCAGGTTGTTGAGATGAGCAAGGTATATGAGATGCCTTGATCCTTGGGAGACCATTTATGGCTACAATGAGAGAAATCATCGATATGCCTAATAAGAGAGTGTCCTTCTCCAACATCAACAAGAAGGTTTTTTACAAGGCTATCCCCACCAGATTCCTTATGTTGCACGCCTCTTGCATCTCATTGGTTAGTGGAGAGAAGCTGACAGTTGATCCTAAAAAGGAGCTTACTGATAAGGTTGAGAGCAGGATGGTCTTGGATGGATATAGTCACACTGATAGCAACAAACTCAGTGGGCATGCAAAGGCGAAAGAAAAGGTCCAGAAGAAACAGGTCAAGGGTGATACTACAATGACTTTGATACCTCACTTGTGTGATGGGAACTCCATTGAGTATGAGGTAAAGTGCAATGGTACCTCTAAACCATTCTCGAAAGTCAGAGCTATTCTCACACATGATCTGAAAGAGAAAGGGGAAGCTGCTGTTAAAGGGTTGTTGAGTAGAGTTTTGAAGCTGAACATGTCTGATTGTGGATCTTGTTTTGGAACAAGCGCTCAAGCTCAACTTGACTGAAACCTATAACCAAGTCAAGCTAGTGACTTAAACCAAGCGCTTGGTGGGAGACAACCCACTTGTAAGTGTAAATATCATTAGGATTTGCTTTTTACTTATTTTTGGTCTTAGTTTATGGAGTCTCAGGCCAAAATAATAAAATCCAAGATAGCACCCATCCCTCTGAGAGGACAGCTGCTCCAAGCGGAGATATAAAGATAGAACACCCAATATTTTCCGGAGCACCCACTCCATGCAGGTAAGTATGTCGACCAAAAGAAAAATGCATATTCTTGTTAACACGTTCTCTCTGATTTATTTTCACACCAGGGATGGAGTGAAGTAAGTATGGGGGAGGGCCTTCGTCGTTTACTAACTCATTTCCTTCTTTTGTTTTTATTTTGAGTCAATTTAAGTCAGTTTTTAGGATCGAGTAAGTCACAACCTTTTGCGTATTAGGACCTTATTCTGTATTGATCACTAACCACCTCGTGCTTTAGTCATCTAATTCAGTGACCTTAGCAGTGACGAAAGACAACCGTGTGGACCTAGAACACCCTGACATTATCTCATTTGTTTCTCGAGAACTTTTCGTTGTCGAGGTTACAATAGAAAGACTTAGCTCCATTTAACTTGAATTTAATTTTGACTGCAATTCTTCTTGTTATGCGCGTTAGATCAGGGAAATGAGAATATAATTAGGACTTCTTATTCTTTCTATCCATCTTGTTGATCTTGAGTGGCTAGCTCATTTTTAGCTAGTTCCTACCCTGCACCTTAGCCTTTACTTCACCTTCATGCATTTGTTTTTCAGTGTTATATGTGCAGATATGTGCAAAAAGATCGACGCAGCCTCTTACTCGTTACTGCTGTAGAGGTTCAGATAGTCAAAGACAACACACAGATTAAGGGGAGCAACCACTCCATAACCAATGAACAGCAAGAAAGGAAGGAGAGCCAAAATGGTTCCGAAATCAGGACCACCAGTGGCACCCATAACCATTGAACCGCGAGAAAGGATGGAGAACCAGAATAGTTGCAAAATCAGGACCACTAGTGGCACTCATAACCATTATCTGTTACCTCCTTCTCCGTCACATCACAAGTAAAAAAACGAGAATAAGGTGATAGAGAAAGGGAAAAAGTAAAAGAAACATGATCCACTAGGAAGTTTGAGTAAAAGAGTGAGTACCGAGTTGAAAGAACATGGAGCATGCAGATGATCGGAGCAATTGTTCAAGAGAGAGAGAGAGCAGGCAAAAATGAGTGGAGGCTGTGGACATCAATGGATCTATCCTCTCTTGCAATTTTTGCGCAATATCCTGCATCCTCTGCAAAGAAATGGTAACCCCTAAACACTGATTAGCTCCACCTAAACATTTAAATAGCCTGTTTCACACCTAGAACAACTTACCCTGACTAATACATGTGTGAGAAGCTCACACCACTCTTAATGAATGTAAGAAGTTTTGTCTAGAAAGTGTGACTTTTTCATGTTTGAGATATAGAGTATGGAGCCGATCTTGAACAAAAGTCAGTGGGGGGGGGGGGGGGGGGGTTTGGTAAGGCTGTGTTGTCCTAGCTTATTTGCTTGTATGGTTCAGAGATTCGTGGTTAAAGTATGGTTATCGAGAATAGGAGAGTTCCCATACTTTCAAACCTTTCTCCCTGTTCTTGATACTTAACATTGTTTAAGGAAAAACAAGGATCTAAGTCTGGGGGAATTGATATATTGTGTTTTTGACACATTTTTCATATGTGTTTCTAAAGTGTTCTCATGTCTTTATCGAGTCAAATGAGTCCTTTTTGAGTCATTACAGGTCTGGAGTAGGTTAAGAGGCTCTAGGTGGGACACATGAAGAATAAAATGCAAATTGGATTTTTCCTGCGTTTAAACCGAGCGGAGCAATCGACTGACTGCTCCCTAGTGAACGAAGCAACCAACTGACTTCTCCAGCGGTAGAGATTTTTAAGGAAAATTCTAATATTTTTCGATTTGCACTCATCATATCTATTTTCTCTCCTTCAGCCCTGAGAGACCTGCAATATATCTTTTTTGATTTCTATTATTTTTCAACAATACTTTTACACAAGAACCACACCTTAGAGACTTGTACTTGGCAATTTTCTACCTTAGTATGGAGAAGAGCCATCTCTCGATTTAGAGAAGAACCCCCTGAATCCTACTTCTCTTTTATTGCAACAGTATTTGATGTCTTCTTCTATTATGGTCTCTGTGTTTTCTTTTTCCATGGCTGAGTAGTCGGCTTGCTTAGTCTAGGGTGTAAGGGTGTTTTATCCGTGAGCTTGACATAAATAAGTTATAAAGCGTTTGTCTTCATTCATAGTTGTTCTTATTGCTTGCATTAATATGATCACTTAGTGCATAAACTTAGGTTTAATCTGTTCATTAATCGTATAATAGGTTGTTGGACATAGCATGGATGAGCATTACATCCCTAACCAGAGAGAGTAGATGTTAGGGTGTTTTTTGAACAAATCGGACTGGATCTTAATGTTTTTCATCACGTCTTGATCCAAATGAGAGTTTGGGTGTTGAGATTGATTGTCAAAAGGTGAAGCACCACGAGAGTGGGCTGATGTAATTGCGTGTTTTGAATTCTAGACTACCTCTTAATTGAACTTGAATAATTTTTTGGCTCATAAGTGTTTGCACCTGATCAAATCACTCTAGGCTAGCATTCTTATAACCTGAAATCAAACCACCTTGCTCTCTGTGAATTTTCATTTTAGAACACTCGATTGATTTAGCCTGAAATTGAACCCATAAAAGTAAAGTATAAACTGGTCCTCTAAAATTGAATCATAAATTTTAAAACAATCATTGTTAACTTGAGAGTAGCAAGATTCAATTTTAGTGTATCACTAGAGTCACTTATGAGGGTGGGGGTTCGTGGACATTCGGGCTAGCGACCATATTGGAGGACGGGGGCTCAGAGACGTTTGGGCTAGTGATGCATATATGTGCGGGGTGTGGTGCAGAGAAGTTTGCATTCGACGCTTATTGTTTAGGGGTGGGAGTCAAAAGATGTCTGGGCTAGTGACGCATATTATGATGTCGTATATCTGTATGAGAAGAATGCTCAATTTATAAGCTAGTTATGCACTATCATCGCATTTTTTTGTTTTGTGTGATGCTTTAGGCATCGTGTTTGTTCATGCTAGAGCTGAAATATCATAGTGGGAGACTAGCGAGCATGAGTGATTCTATCGAATTGGTGCTTTTGGACTGTTTTTTTCGCTTTATTTTCAAACTTCTATTTTATGATATTATCGACATTTATTCGCGTCCTATTTTATCTTTTGGAGTTATGGTGTTTGGAGATTATTTATGAGATTTAATAAATGAAGTTTCTGAGATTATTGATTATTTTATTCTTTTGGAAAATGCGGGTATTACAGAGTTTTCCACAAATGAATGAGAAATTTAGTGTCTCTATCAGATAAAATGGTTCACGGCATACCATGCGACCTGGCAATTTCTCTAAAGAACAGGTTATCAACAATTCATGCATCATCATTTTTGTGACAAGGGATGAAATGACTCATTTTAGAAACCTATCTACAACCACAAAGAAAGAATCATGGTCTTTTTTAATTTCTAGGCAATCCCAAGACAAAGTCCATAGAAACATCAGTCCAAGGTACATGTGGAAGAGGCATAGGAGTGTACTGACCTTGGTTTTGGCTTTCTTTCAAGTAACACAATAACCACTATTCTCTCCACATCTCTTCTCATGTGTGACCAATAGAAATGATCTTGGAAGGTTCTCATGGTTTTGGAAGTACCAAAATTTCCCATCAAGTCTCCTACATTCACGTACCTAATGAACAAGACTCCCAAGGAACAATTCGGAACACACAACATGTTCTCATAGAAAAGAAAACCATCAAGCCGATAATTTTTAACCACATCAAAATTTTCACAAGCTTTGAAGATGTCTTTGAAATCAGGATCATTTTCATAGTAAGTTTTCACTTGTTCAAAACCCAAAAGCTTGGTTTCAAGAGTAGAAAGCATGACATACCTTCATCAAAGTGTATCAGCTACAATATTTTTCTTTACCTTGCTTGTAGCGAATGACATAAGAAAATATTTCAATGAACTCAACCCACCTAGCATGTCTCTTTTTCAGCTTTTGTTGCCCATTGAGATGTTTGAGAGATTTATGGTCGGTGTGAATCACAAAGTCCTTAGGCCACAAGTAGTGTTGTTAAGTTTGGAGAGATCTGACTAAGGCCTGAAGCTCTTTGTCATAAGTAGGATAGTTCAGCGTGGACACTCCAAGTTTCTCACTGAAATAGGCAATCAACCTTTGTTCTTGCATCATCACTGCTCCAATACACTCAACTTCAAAGGTTTTAAGAAAATCAGGAAGCATAAGCAAAGATGCATTAGTCAACTTTCCTTTAAGAGTTTGGAAAGCTTCTTCTTGTGTTTGTTCCCATTTGAACCCCACGATTTTCTTGATCACCTCAGTGAGAGGGGCTGCAATGGTGATGAATTCCTTCATAAACGTCCTATAAAAACCTGCAAGACCATTAATTATCCTAGTTTCTTCAACTATCTTAGGACTCGGCCATTCATTGGTTTCTTTCACTTTTTCTTAATCAACTCAAACGCGACGTATCATGCGACCTAACAATTTCTCTAAAGAACAGCTCATAAAAAATGGATGCATCATTATTTTTGTGACAAGGGATGAAATGAGACATTTTAGAAAACCTATCTACAACCACAAAGATAGAATCACGGTCTTTCTTAGTTCTAGGCAATCCCAAGACAAATTCCATAGACACATCAGTCCAAGGTACATATGGAATAGGCAAAGGAGTGTACAGACCTTGGTTTTGAGCTTTGGTTTTGGCTTTCTTGCAAGTAACACAACAACCACATATTCTCTCCACATCTCTTCTCATGTGTGACCAATAGAAATGAACTTGCAAGGTTCTCTTGGTTCTGGCAATACCAAAATGCCCCATCAAGCTTCCTCTCACCTACCTAATGAACAAGACTCTCAAGGAACAATTAAGAACATACATGTTCTCATAGAAAACAAAACCATCAAGCCGATAATCTTTATCAACATCAAATATTTTACAAGCTTTGAAGATGTCTTTGAAATCAGGATCATTTTCATAGTAAGTTTTCACTTGTTCAAAACCCAAAAGCTTGGTTTCAAGAGTAGAAAGCATGACATACCATTGTGAAAATGCATCAGCTGCAACATTTCCTTACCTTTCTTTTCGCGGATGACATAAGAAAATATTTCAATGAACTCAACCCACCTAGCATGTCTCTTTTTCAGCTTTTGTTGCCCATTGAGATGTTTGAGAGATTTATGGTCGGTGTGAATCACAAAGTCCTTAGGCCACAAGTAGTGTTGTTAAGTTTGGAGAGATCTGACTAAGGCCTGAAGCTCTTTGTCATAAGTAGGATAGTTCAGCGTGGACACTCCAAGTTTCTCACTGAAATAGGCAATCAACCTTTGTTCTTGCATCATCACTGCTCCAATACACTCAACTTCAAAGGTTTTAAGAAAATCAGGAAGCATAAGCAAAGATGCATTAGTCAACTTTCCTTTAAGAGTTTGGAAAGCTTCTTCTTGTGTTTGTTCCCATTTGAACCCCACTTTTCTTGATCACCTCAGTGAGAGGGGCTGCAATGGTGATGAATTCCTTCACAAACCTCCTATAAAAATTTGCAAGACCATGAAAGCTCACAATTTCTTAAACTATCTTAGGACTCGGCCATTCCTTGATTGCCTTCACTTTTTATTCATCAACTCAAATTCCCTGTGCAAAGACAACAAAACCTAGGAAGATACTGTTATATGTACAAATGGTGCATTTTTTAAGATTATCAAAGAGTTTTTCAATCCTAAGCACAACTAAGACAAATTAAAAAGGGTTAACATACTCATCAAGGCTTTTGCTGTAAACAAGAATATCATCAAAGTAAACAACAAAACTAATGCCAATGAAGTTTCTTAAAACATGGTTCATTAGTCTGATGAAGGTGTTAGGTGCTAGACTACAAGAATTACTCTTTTTAGCTACGACGATTTTAGTGGCTATATGCATTTTTTTGTGACTATTTGGTACTTAGCTACGAATATCTACAAAAATATTTTCGTAGCTATGAGCTTGTGGATATCAGCCGAATGTTGTTATTTGTGGCACTGCATACACAATTTAGCCACAAAAACTTTTCGTGGCCAATATCCACAAAAACTTTTTGTGGAAACATTAGCCACAAAAAGACACAAATTATATCGTTGCAATTGTCGACAAATAGCCACAAATTAATTGTGGATTATTTGACACCAAAAGCCACGAATAACCACATTACTTTTTGCAGATAATATTGTCACAATGTATTATGTGGAAATTTGTTGCTGTGATTGACAAATAGCGACAAATTTGTTTGTGTTTTTTTGTGGCTTTATATTTTGTATTTTTTTACAATTATTAATTGTATTCTATTAAATACTTTGAAACTAAATTTAAATTAAAAATATAACAATAACTAAAGCATTGTAATTACGATTTAAATTATACTTACAAAAGACATCTATTGATGTTCTTCAAAATACATCTACTGATGGTTTTTAACAAAAGACATCTAATGATGTTAAGAGTTTAATATAACACAAACACAAAATACACAACATTCTGGAGGAGTTAGTGAGTGGGAGAGTGCTGGTTAAGCTCTTCGCTTGATTGAGGAGTTGGGACAGAGGCATCACTCTCACGTTGAAGAGGTTCACATGAAATAGGATCTACTCCATTCAGCTTCACCAGCACATCCAAGCCACGTTTAACAGCAGAAAAGTCATCCTTCAAGCCAGCTACATTTTCTTTAACCCCCTGTAACAACACCTTCCATGGTGGCAAAGTGTGCATCAACTTCCACATGTGTGAATAGAGAAGCTGGTGCAGTCTCTATGGGTTCACTATCAATATCCTGAATTGAGCCAAGCCCATAGACTCTTCCTTTGCCATTGGTTGCTACCTATAAGAAAAACATATTGAAGAATAGACTCATGGGTATAGAAGTAATTGTTTTTTAAAAAGTCTCAAATCATTTTTATTATTCAAACTAAATCCATGTGCTATTAAGACTGATTAAATTAGTTAAAATAGGTGATTCTTACTTCAAGATAAGCAGCATTGAGCTGCTGGGTAGAGGGTTCAGGTGGGATTTCGTCTCTGAGACAGTAAGCTTGTGCCTCAGCAGCCTTCACTAAACCTTCTGCTCGTTTGTCAATGCAAGTTCCATTTTTGCTGGAGTGACTCCTTAGTACAACCTCAGTGACTGGTAGTGCTACACCACCAGCCTTAGCATCTGCAAATGGTGATAATAACTTATATTAAAACATATTCAAGAAAATAAATATGATGGAAACCACTGGAAACTAACCAAGTCATAAGCATAGCGTTCAGGATTTGTCGCACCAGGAGGAAGAGGAGTTTGACGGCTTCGGCTAGCTGTTCCTGATGAAGAAGCGCCTAGGATAGTCATCTGCAAAATGACATGAGAGGTAGTTATATACAGAGTACGATGATTTTACAAAATCATTGAAATACAAATCGACCCAAATTCCTTAACGAAACCGTACAAACCCTTGAAACTAACTCGACAAAACCCCTTGAAGATACAAATAAGAAACACCATAAACCCTTGAATGAAACATATGTAACGCAAATCAACTCAAATCCTAGAACAAAACAGTGCATGCAGCTTGAAACCCAGAAAAGTTGGCCATATACCCTCAGATTTCTATATGGAATCTCAAGGGTTAAAAAGGTGAGGGAACTCTAACCTTAAACGGAGGTTCGTACGGAAGAGAGAAAGACAATGAGGAATTATGTGAGGGGAAGCAGAGATAGACTGTGAGAAGAAAAGAAGAAGAGAGTCTGTCTTTTTAACGAGGTAGATAAGACAATTAGGTTAGTTTTATTAATTAAAAACTCATGTGGCTGTAATTAGTTTAGCCGGGAAGGGAAAGACACTTAGCCGGGAAAATAACCCGGGAGGTAAAAATTTTGGAATTACTTTCTAATTTTCACATAGTTACGAATTATTTTGTTGCTATTCGAGGATAAGTAATTAAATATATATTTAAAACTACACAATTAAACATGATATTTATAATAAAAAATTTAAAGTTTATTATTTAAAGAAAATAATAAAAACTTAATTATTAGAACAATACTATTAAACATATTATTTATTTATAAATTTTATGCATACAAGATTATTAATCTGAATGAGAACCTGAATCTGAATATTCATCATATTGATCGGGGAGATTATCTTTGGAAATATATTCGTCATCTGGATTAGTTATCGGCATTGGCTCATAATCTAAAACATCGTTGAGTGCATGTGTTTCGACTTGCAAAATATCAGTAGCTGGTATCAAGTGGTCAACAATGTCGTTCTGAATTGGATTTTGAGAAACTTCTTTAGTTTCACAAAATCCTCTCGGCATAACCTTAGTTGTTGCCCACCATTCTTCTCGGGTTGATCGTAGACGAGGATAAGGAACATGACATACCTGATCACATTGTTCTGGTAAGATAAAAGGATCGTACTTGTTGTACTGCATTTGTGGGCAAACATCAATAATACCAGATGGATGTCTTCGTATTCCTTGTTCGTTGTCAAACCAATGGCATTTAAAAAGTATGGCTTTTAGTTCAACGGCACCGTGATACTTTATCATGAATATCTCTTCGATCAGTCCAAAGTACTCGGTTTCAGTAGTTCCACGAACACAAACCCCGTAATTCATCGTCTTCTTATTTTCTCCATGACTTTCTGTGTGGTAATGATATCCTCTAGAATAATACATAGGCCATGACGTGATCTGATGCTTCGGACCTTGTACAAATTCCAACATCCACAATGGAAATTCGTATGACTCGCTAGCATGGTTTATCTGTATATATATAATTTAGTAGCTGACATAAACCATGTATAAAACGTAAGTATTAAGTTTTGGCACTTACGTAGTCTTTACACCACATTGAAAATTGTTCATCTTTTGCAATTTATTCACATGATAATTTTTTAACCTTTTCTACAGATAGCCACAAGTGTACTTGACTCTAAATGGCTTTGAATAGCCACAATATTAGCTACGAGACTACTTCCTCCAAAATTTGGTGCGGATAATTTGTAGATATGTCTGGCCACAATTTAATTGTCGCTACTTGTGGCCATAATATCTTCGAATGGCTACAACTGAAAATCGTAGCAAACGTTCTACAAATTTATTTTGTGGATAAATGTAGATATTTATGCCACAAGTGATTTTGTTGCTAATTACGGTTAGTTATCCTCAAATAGCCACAATTGTACTTGCGGCAAACATTACCACGACTCTTTTTGTAGCTAATTGTTGTTATTTATATCCACAATATATTTTGTAGCCTATTGTGACAAAGTTTCTTCAAATAGCCACAAGGTACAATTTGTAGATATACAGCCACAATAAGTTACAAAATAGCAACAATTTTTTTGCTATTATGAGTCGTTGCTACTTTGATGTTATTTTGTTGCTTTTTTTCATGCCACAAAAATTTTGTGGCTAAGTTGTAGCTAAAAACAGATTTTCTTGTAGTGAATTAGCCCCCCAGCTCGCAAGTTTCGAGCACGATTCTTGTGGGCGAGTGATGGTATTAATCGGAATCAGCGGTCAAAATTAATTTTTCTTTTTGAGATTTTTTTCCCGATTATCTTAATACTGAAAAATCCTTTCAAGTTTTGTTTCTTCTATAAGAATTGAGGTTTCATTCTTCATTCTCTCCACATTCTCCCAACTTTCGATATCAACTTTACACTCTCTCTTAGAAAAGTCTCCCCACCAATATGTCTTCTTCCAGCAACGCTCAAAAGAGTTGTGATGTCGAGAGGAGCAATACCGTCGGTGCGAGTTCGTCGGACCTTCATGCTGCCAGAGCTGTTTAAGATCACATTGCGGAGTTTCTTTCCATTCAGAGTGAGCTGGCTCATCGCGAGGCTCAGGAACCCCACACGCGGTGTGTCTCCGAGACCTGTGACTCCGTCTGATGTCTTGATACCCGAGGTTCCCCCCGTATGTGATGCCGTTATTGCTGAAGGGGTGATCGCCGAGGATGCGTCGGCACCAGAGGTCGAAGTTCAGCCATCGGGTTCTTCTACAACTCTGATTCATGTCATCGACGTCGAACCGGTTCACGAGTAGATGCCTCCTCCCCCAGTCAAGAGAGTCACCGTATTAGGGTTGCCTGCTCTTAGCGCGATTTCGGCTGCTTCACCGAGGAGTCGCAAAAGGCCCTGCGCTAACTCTGACACGGCTTTGAAGAGGAGGTGCACCAAGGATTCTGAGGCTGGTCCTGTAACAGTGTCTGGTTCAGGTCCGATGTCACGACATCGCGCCAAGGTTTGTTTCAATAGAAATCATTCTGCCCCTTTTTTAGCATGTGTACATCGATCGTTTCTTGAATGCCCCTTTTTCTTTGTTTCGCAGTTTGTTTTGTTGATCAATGGGATGATCAGCGAGTGCGGTGTAGAGGCTGGGTGTCTTGCTTAGGAGCAAGAGGAGTGACGAGAAAAGTCATCGCAGCTTGAGGGGAAGTTGAAGGTTATCGAGGATGCTCATTCCCTCGAAGTAACCCGATTTGAGTCTTGGATTGGTGAACTCGAGCAGGATCTAGGGAAAACTGCAAGCTCTTTTCTTAAGGATAAAGAGGCAAAGGCGGCTAAATCCTCGGAGATGCGTCGACTGAGGCATAAATTCAAGAGTGGGGAAGGATCAACGATTTGCGATCGAAGAGGCTAAGTAAGCCGTGCGTTCCGAGTTACAGACCCGCTTGACGATGATTGCTGATTCCCTTGATTACTTGGTGGTCTTACACGTCAGGGACTTAGCTCTGGCAGGCATCGAGGGAGGGATGAGCAAGGTCCAGTTGTTTTACGGTGAAGCACCTCTGTCTCTACAAGCCAAGGGAGCTAAGCGTTCTGCTCGTAAGGCAGAGTTTGCGGATGGGGAGGGAGACATCGATCTGATACTTGCGTGCCTGAAGTCCGAGTGCGTCCTTCCACCTTGCTTGGGTGACCCTGACGCTTGGGATACCTTAGCCGAGGAGGATGGAGACGGTCCAGTTCCAAACCCGGAAAGGGTGACTGGCGAAGGCGAGGCTCTGCGTGCGGAGGATGATTGAGTTTGTTGTCTTGTGTGAGAATTTTTTTTTGTTTTTTTTTGTTTAGCTCAGCCAAGTGCGGCCGTGTTTTATCTTTGGGACTGGCCGCTTGTGGCTTTGAATCCCTGTCGCTTGTGTGACTTTTAAATGAATTTATTTTGCGTTTTCAAGAGATTATCGAGCACTTAAGTGGGTGTAGAGGGAAGATTATGAGTTTTCATCTCGTAATCTAACTCTGGGGAAAAAGCTATATTTGCGATCTGTTTCAAGGGTTTCCTGCAGTAAGCTTGCGAGATTTTTGGGATCTCGCTTTATGGTGTTTGATACTATGCCTAGAGATGTTAGAGACCAGTGTGCTGGGTTTAGGGCAAGACCTAGGTCTAATCATGGTTTTAGGGGGTGCGATGACTACTTTGACTTACGTTTCTTGTATCGTTTTCGACCTGATTCCTTCCAGCTTTAAAGTCTGCAATAGGTTCTCGTCTTATGTGACTTGTATTGTAGGAATCGAGCATCTCTTCGGTGACAATCTTTAAGTCTCCCAAAATTACCGACCAAAATTTCGGGCATTCTAGAGCTATCTTTACGACATGGCTTAGTCTGTTTAGGAAATTAAGATTTTTTTTTGATCAGCAACAAACTTATCGGTAGATATTACAGTTTTATTCTTTGCGAAGAATATGTTCTACGAAGGTGTGTGTGTTTTATAGTCGTAGTGTGTGTGTTTTATAGTCGTGGAAGGACTCTTTTTAAAGTGAGCATTCCTTTCGGAAAATTTTGAGAAAAAAGGAGTCCTTAGTGGAAGATTGAATTTTTACGTCATTTTTAAGTGAAGCGATTTACAAGATGGAGTGTCCTGCTGACAGACGGATTTTAGGCGGTTTTCCGCCGCGTTATCTTAATTGAGTTTCGAACATACCGAGTCTAGGAATAAATATTTTGAACTTTTTGGGAGCATACGATTATACATATATGTACCCACTCCCCCACCCCCTTTTTAATGAGGTGGGACAGCTGAGCTCGTCCTGCGACAAATTGCCTACATACCTTCTTCGGGGATAAAGCAGTCTCATAGTTCGGTTTGAAGCATTGTCTAGTGGTCTAGTAGTAGTACTTCTTGAGGTGCATCGCGTTCCATGTTCTCGGAATTTTGATGTCCTGCATGTTCACGACTTCGTATTCGCTTGGTCGGACTACTTTTATGACTTTGTAAGGTCCTTCCCAGTTCGCTCCAAGTTTTCCTGTGTTTTGCTCGGTAGTGTTCTGAAAAACGTTTCGTAGGACTAAGTCGCCTTATTTAAATCTACGGCGGCGTACGTTGGATTTATAATACTTTGCAGCCGCCTGCTGATAGTTCTGAATTCGTATGAGGGCCTGGTCTCGATATTCGTTGATTAGATCGATCTCGTCGAGCAACATTAGATTGTTTGAACCCTCTCATTCTGGGAGCAATCTTCTATATACTCTGGGAAATTCAACTTCAGCTAGGATCATACATTTTTCTTCGTATACGAGGGCGGATGGAGTTTTGCCTGTCGCGCGTCTCAGAGTCATGATGTGAGACCATTAGACTCCTTCAAGTTCTTCGGCCCACATACCCTTTTTGGCGTCAAAAAGTTTTGTAAGTCCATCAAGGATGGTGTTATTTGTAGTTTCGGCTTGCCGTTGCATTGCGGGTATATAGGGGTTGATTTGGTTAGTCGTATCTTCCACTTTTCACAGAAGGCCTCGAATCTGGTCGAAATAAACTGAGATCCATTGTCTTTTATGATCTCGTATGGGACCCCATATCTGCAGACGATGTTTCTCCATACAAATCTTTTGACCTGGGTGTCTTTAATGCTCGTGTAGGACTCTGCTTCGGCCCATTTTGAGAAAAAATCCGTCAAGACCAGCATGAAGCGTTTTTGCTTTGACCAATGCATGGGTCCAACTATGTCCATAGACCATTGCATGAATGGATAAGGTGCCGAGATTAATGAGATGACCTTGATGGATAGTATGGGCGTGCCTCTGGCATTTTTTTTTTTTTTTGCATTTTTATGCAAAGTTCTCGTAATCATTGATCATCGTTGGCCAGTAGTGTCCGTGGCGTTTGATTTTGACTGTGAGGGACCTTCCGCCAGAGTGGTTTCCGTAAGACCCAAAATGGACCTCTTCCATATTATCCTTCGTGCTTTCCTTCTTTCTACACAGGTCATAAGCGGCCCAAAATATCTCCACTTGTAGAGTTCCCCGTCAACCAAGACAAATCGTGCGGATTGTGTTTTAACCTTTTCAGCTGCCCATTTATATGTTGGAAGTTTCCCGTTGGCGATGTACGCAAGGATTGTCTCTGTCCATGGTTTGTCTAATCCGTACTCGGATTTCTCAGAGTCTTTTGTTGCCTGGATATCGACTTCGTCGGCGTTGTCGTCGGGTGAATCGATCTGGTTTATGACGATAGGTGGCCCGATGCTAGGATGCTCTATTAATTCCAAGGGAATTATCCTTCTCAGACCTGGGTCCGAGGTGGATGCCAAGGCAGCTAAGGCGTCAGCCTGGGCGTTTTCACTGCGAGGAATTTGGGTAAGAGCAAATTGATTGAAACTTTAGCCAATATCTAAACGAGTTTAAAATAAGTGTCCATTCATTTCGTCCCTTGCTTCGTATTCTCCGTTGTATTGGCTTTACACAAGTTGGGATCACAGTAGACGTCGATGTTGCAAATCTTTTGGCCATGGGCCAATCGTAGGCACGCGATCTAGGCGTGGAAGATTAGTTGGTATGACTGTTCCAGCACTTCCCCTTTTGGTGATGTGAGTCTGATCCCGATTCCGGAGTCTTGTTTGGATGAGGATCCGTCAACTGTAGGGTCCAAGTCTAGTCGGGCTCTTGGTTAGTTGTGCACCCTGCAGGGAGTTCTACTACGAAATCGGCGAGTTACTTGAGATTTTGCGCAGGTTTTCACTCGATACTCGATGTCGTACTCGCTTATCTCGATTGCGCATTTTGATAACCTTCCAGATTGACTGAGGCTATTTAAGATCGTGCAGAGTGGGAATGATGTGAGTACCGCGATCGTATGGGATTGGAAGTATGGCCTTAGCTTTGGTGGTGAAATAATGACCGCAAGTGCCAGTTTCTCCATCTTCAGATAACGCGTCTCTGCGTCGAGCAAGGTTTTGCTTACGCAAAAGATGGGTTTTTCCTCGCCGCGTTCCTCTTGAATGAGGACGCCGCTCACGTCCGTGACCGATACTGCGATGTACAGGAACAATGGTTCACCTTCTACGGGTTTTTTGAGTACCAGGGGAGTGGCAAAGTAATGTTTCAACTGTTGGAAAGCTTTCTTGAACTCTCCACTCCATTCGAATTTCTTATTCCCTTTCAAAGTGTCGTAGTAAAGTAAAGACTTTTCTGTTGATCGTGAGATAAATCGGTTAAGCGCTGCAACAGTGCCGGTCAATCTCTGTAGCTCTCGTTTCATTCTCGGAGATGTCATTTTGATCAGGGCGGTGATTTTTTCAGGTTAGCCACAATCCCGCGGTAGGTGAAGAGATATCCTCGGAATTCTCCTGATGCTACCACAAACCTGCACTTTACGGGGTTTAGTTTCATATTGTGGAGGCTCAGCCTTTCAAACCATTCTTGGAGGTGGGTGATATGGTCCTGCTCTTCGACAGACTTTACGAGCATATCGTCGATGTATACCTCCATTGTTTTCCCCAAGACCTCCGAGCACATACGGTTGACTAGCCGTTGATAGGTTTTGCCAGAGTTCTTAAGACTGAACGACATTACCCTGTAACAATAAGTGCCGCGATCGGCTATGAACGCAGTTTTTTCTTGGTCGTTGGGGTTCATCCTTATCTGATAGTCCCAAGAAAGGCGTCCATAAATGACAAAATTTTGTTCCCTGCTGTTGATTCGACTAAGGGGTCGATGTGTGGCAGTGGAAAGCTATCCTTTGGGAACACTTTGTTGAGATCGGTGAAAGCGACGCAAACTCGCCACTTTCCGTTCTTCTTTTTGACAACGACCGGGTTAGCGAGGCAGTCGGGATACCTGACCTCTGCTATGGATCCTACTTAGGAGTTTTTCAACCTCAAAGTTAACCGCACCTGCGTGTTCTTGTCCCAACATTAGTATTTTTTGTTTGATGGGTTTGAAAGGCGGGTCGACACTGAGTTCATGACACATGCTGTTGATGTCAAAATTTTGTTCCCTGCTGTTGGTTCGACTAAGGGGTCGATGTGTGGCAGTGGAAAGCTATCCTTTGGGAACACTTTGTTGAGATCGGTGAAAGCGACGCAAACTCGCCACTTTCCGTTCTTCTTTTTGACAACGACCGGGTTAGCGAGGCAGTCGGGATACCTGACCTCTGCTATGGATCCTACTTAGGAGTTTTTCAACCTCAAAGTTAACCGCACCTGCGTGTTCTTGTCCCAACATTAGTATTTTTTGTTTGATGGGTTTGAAAGGCGGGTCGACACTGAGTTCATGACACATGCTGTTGATGTCAATCCCTGGCATCTCTTCCGCAGTCCACGCGAACGTATGCAAGTTCTTTTTCAGACAAGCTATGAGCTCGATCTTCAAAGACTCTCAGGTTTGCGCCAATTTTGACGCAGCGGTCTGGGAATGCTTAGTCTAGGCACACTAAGATAACGGGTTCGCAAGTCGGCTCACGTTATTCTTCGAAAGCTTCGATCACTCGTGACTGCCAAAATATTTCATCTTGTTCTGGGGCATTGTCAACGACAGACAATTTCTTTTTTTGGGCGGAATCTCTGCTGACGGTTTTTTTGTGTTTTGATTCTGTGGAGAATCAAAATTGCGAAATTCTCCGACCTCCCTAGAAGGTCTCGATTCGGCAAAGTTTTGTGAATTTGAGACACATGTGGTATGTTGACAGGACAACCACTTGTAGATATGACCAGCATCCATCGGCAGAACATCACATAGGATCTAATCTTCGTATCTCCCAATTGACAATGTAACAACCACTTGCTTTGTTAGCCACATATCTCCTTGGTAACTTAATCACTGAAAATTGTATTCTAGACCCAATTTCCTAACCATACTCACGCTTGCAACATTGATGCAACTTCCTCCATCAATGATAACCATATACCTGACATTGTGTATCGAACAAGTTCTTCTTCTTCTTCTTCTCCTCCTCCTCCTCCTCCTCCTCCTCCTCCTCCTCCTCTAGCTTGAGTACTCAAACTTCTTCTTCCAACCATAAGCTTCCCCAGGAGTGGTACCTCTTCACACTCCTCTTCTAAATCCTCTACGATCTCTTCTTCAGTCTCAATCTCTCCATTGTCCCTAGGAATCATGACCTTATTAGGAAACTGTTATACCATGGATTTTACCTATTTTACCTAACAATATATAAATTATTTTAGAGTCTTTTCTATGCATTTGGTACTGTTTTAGAGTATTTACAGGTCCATGTCCTCATTCGAAGCAATTGGAGCCTGTGGGCTATTTTGGACCATTTAGGATGCTCAGCAGAAACTCAGAGTCGGATCTTGATACATAAATGGACCACCGATCGATGTCACACACTGTGTGTCGATCGACAGCCAAGTCGACAACAAGATTGGTGAAGGGTTGAGAAATTAAAAAAATTTACCCAGAAGTTTTATTAATTGCAAGACAAGTCCCTAGCTGAAATTTAGATTATTTATTAGAATTTTCTATCTTAGTTTTAACCTGGAATCTATCTTAGACAATCTAAATAACTGGTAACAAAGGAGAGTTGAATTGAAATTTTAGAGAACCTATCAACCCGCGAAACCAATATTGTTTAGAATGAGGTCGATCGACGCCACCTTGTGGCCACCGATCGATATTCAGTTGAGATGCACGAGAATGATCTTCTAAACCCTAAGGTTTGAGTTCAGAACGATGCTTAATAAAACTGTAGAAATCTATTAATCTGTAGTATCTAATCTTACCTAAGAAGTTCCCCTAAGACTAATCTCTTAATTTGATCCTCACAAACCAAATCAATGTTGAAATCACTTTATTGTATTATTATAATTCATCTAGCTTTAATTCGAAAATAATAAGTCTATTGTGCAATCCTAGAGTCTCTGTGGATTCGATCCCTAAGTACTATATTGAACCTCTTATTTGAGAGAGTAAAGTAGAAAGTGAAATAAAACCCACATCAATTTTGAAAGTAGTAAGGTTAATTTGAAAGTGAAATAAAACTCCAAATCAATTTTGGCGCCATTGCTGGGGACACTTTCTTATTGCCATTAGATTTCGTTTAGAATATTGTCTAGATTTTTACCTCATGATGCAGGTACTTAATGGAGAGAATATGGATTCAGGACAACAACCATCGATCGACGGAGCCCATCTGGAATTGATCGACGTAAGTCCACTGCTCTCAGGCGACACCCTTCCATTGCCTGCTTCCGGCTGATCGGTATCGATCGATGGAAATGGAAGGGTGTCGCCCGATAGCAGTGTACTAACGTCGATCGACTCTAGAAAAGCACCATCGATTGATGGTTGTCATCCTGAATTCATATCCTCTCCATTAAGTACTTGTGTCATAAGGATCAGGAAAAGGATAATTAGTAAACAATAAAGTAAAAATCTACGCAATATTCTAAACGAAATCTAATTGCAATAAGAAAGATTCCCCGACAACGACGCCAAATTTGATGTGGGGTTTTATTTCACTTTCAAATTAACCATATTTCGCACTTTACTATCTCAAATAAGAGGTTCATTGTAGTACTTAGGGATCGAATCATCAGAGACTCTAAGATTGCACAAAAGACTTTATTTTTTTTCAATTTAAAGCTAGATGAATTATAATAATAACAATAAAAGCGATTTCAAGATTGATTTGGTTTGTGAGGATCAGATTAAGAGATTAAACTTAGGGGAAATTATTAAGTAAGATTAGATATTACAGATTAATAGATTGCTAGGGTTTTATTAGGCATGGTTCTGAACTCAAACCTTAGGGTTTAGGAGATCGCGCTCGCGCACCTCAGTTGGTATCGATCGATGGACACATGGTGGCGTCGATCGATGCTCATTCTAAATAGTATTGGTTTCGCGGTTTGATAAGTTCTCTGAACTTCCAATTCAACTCTTGTTTGTTGCTGGTTATTTAAATTGTTTTAGATAGATTCCAGGTTATAACCAAATTCTCGCTTGCGCTATAGAAACCTAATATCTAAGGTTGAAGTTATCAAGTTCAATCTAGCAGTAAGAGCAACTTAAACAAAGAACCAAAAAGATTACCCTAACAATTCTAAGAAATCAGCAATACATTATTACCATTGAATAAACCTAAATGTAACAGTGAACTACTCAGACATAGAAATAAAGAATATGAATAAATTATGAATAAATTGCATAGAATAAACTGAGTAAGAAGATAAGAAGTTCAAGATCTTCTCTGTAATGATGATCAGATCTTTCTCTCCAATAGATTTAGCAAGCTGTTCGAACTCATAATTCCAAAACTTTTGTGTAACTTAGAAGACAATTTTCCTTAGGTCTCCTAGGCTTAGGTTAAAACTAAGATAGAAAACCCTAATAAATAGTCTAAATTTTGGCGAGAGACTTGTCTTGCAAATAAGGAAACTTCTGGGTAAAACTTATAATTTCTCAAACCTTCACCAATCTTGATGTCGACTTGGCTATCGATCGAAGCACAGTGTGTGACGTCGATCGATGGTCCCTTCATAAATCTGGATCTGACTCTGAGTTTCTGCTGAGCATCCTAAATGCTCAAAAATAGCCCAAAAGCTTCAATTGCTTCCAATGAGTACTTGGACCTGTAAATACTCTAAAACAATAACAAATGCATAGAAAAAACTTTAAAAATACTATATATATATATATATATATATCATAGGTAAAATAGGTAAAATCCATGGTATATCAGTATACAAGGTTAATGGATGCCACCAAAGAAATTTTTAATGTCGATCTTGATGAACTCGATCTATCAGCCCCCGTCGATAGACATCCCCAATCACCGTCGATTGACATCCCACTATCCGTCGATCGACAGCGTACTGTGACCGATGAATGGAACAAGGCAAAAGCACCTAAAATTGAGCTTAAACCACTTCCAGGCTGTCTTAAATATGCTTTTCCTTACGAAAACTACTACCATGTCATCGTAAATGCAAACTTGAGTAGCGGGGAGCAAGCACTGTTACTGAATAAACTTACTAAGCACCGCAAAGGTCTCGAATATTCATTATATGACATCCCGGAATATATCCCGATTTATGCAGGCACAGGATACACCTTGATGATGAATCCAAATCGTCCATCAAGCACCAACGGAGATTGAACACCAACCTGAAGGAAGTAGTTAAAAAATAAATCATGAAACTTCTAGAAGTAGGCGTTACTTATCCGATCTTAGACAGCAACTAGGTCAGTCCGGTTCATGTTGTCCCAAAGAAAGGAGGAATCACTGTGGTAAAGAATGACAAAGACAAATTAATCCCTACTAGAACTGTCACCGGACACAGAATGTGTATCGATTACATGAAACTAAATGCTGCCACACGAAAATATCATTTCCCTTTACCCTTTATCGATCAGATGTTAGAATGGCTTGCAAGTCGAGAATAGTACTACTTTCTCTATGGGTATTCCGGATTCTTCCAGATTCCCATACATCCGGACGATCAAGAAAAACCACCTTTACTTGTCCCTATGGAACATTCGCATATCGCAGGATGCCATTCGGACTCTTTAACGCCACTGCGAATTTCCAAAGCTGCTTGATATCGATATTCACCTATATGATGGACTTCATGGAGGTTTTCATGGATGACTTATCGGTATATGGTCCAAACTTCAAAACTTGTTTCGATAACCTATGAAAGGTCCTAGCTAGATGCGAAGAGAAAAATCTGGTTTTGAACTGGGAAAATGCCATTTTATGGTTAATAGCGGAATTTTCTTGGGACATAAGGTCTCTGAAGCCGGAATTGAGGTGGACAAGGCAAATATTGAAGTAATGACTGGACTGCCACCACCCACTAATTTCAAAGACGTTAGAAGTTTTCTAGGACATGTTGGCTTCTATAGGCGATTCATAAAAGATTTTAGCAAAATTGCTAGCCCCTTTACTGTGCTCCTGTGCAAAGAAGTGAAATTCAATTTTACACCTAAATGTCTTAACGCCTTCAAATAAATTAAATCAGCGCTCATATCCGCCCCCATTTTCCAAGCACCAGACTGGGATCTACCATACGAATCATGTGCGATGCCAGCAATTTCGCTGTTGGCCAAGTACTTGGACAAAAGAAAGACAAAAATTCACACTATATACTACACCAGCAGAACTCTAGACCATATGCAACACAATTATGTGACAACGGAAAAGGAGTTATTGGCTGTGTTGTTCACCTTCGAGAAATTTTGTTCCTATCTAGTTCAAAAGTAGTAGTTCACACCGACCACGCGAAATCAAAATACTTAATGAATAAAAATGACGCTAAGCCGAAACTTCTACGATGGATCCTATTTCTCCAAGAATTTGACATAGAAGTTAAAGATAAGAAAGGAGTAGAAAACAGAGTCGCAGATTACTTATCACGAATAAGAATAGATCACGACATCCCTATAAGTGATTTCTTACCCACAAAAAATATCTACTTAGAAGAGTCGACTTTCGTTGGTTAGTTCGGCACATGAAGTGGAATCGATCGACACCATGCTAAGCTCATCAAACGATTCTGGCCGTAGGGCATCAATCGATTATACCCTTGCACCATCGATCGACAATACACTTAAGAAAGACGATGAGATAATCACTCCGATATATATATATATATCAATGTCAGTTGTAACCCTTCATTCCCGAATAATTATTCTCTCAGAGGTAAAAGTTTGAGTCGGGGGGTGTGTTCACTAAACACCACAGATAGACTTTGGTATGCAGATATAGTAAACTACATTGCGGCCGAAGTAGAACCCGGACTCTTCAAAGGATATCATAAAAAGAAAATTTTGAGAAAAATCTGAAGATATCACTAGGATGAGCCTTATCACTATAAACATTGTTTTGACGGCATATACAGACAATGTGTTGCCAAAAGTGAAACTCCTAAAATCATATATCATTGTCATGGATCCGATTACGCCGGACATTTCGCTAGTTTTAAGACAGTGTCAAAAGTCCTACAAGCAGGCTTTGGTGGACAACTAAGTTTAGAGATGCTCAAGCTTACGTAGAAAAATCCGACTCCTGCCAAAGAAGAGGAAAAATCAGCAAGAGAAATCAAATGGAACAAAATTTCATACTTGAAGTAGAAGTGTTTGATTGCTGGGGAATTGATTTCACTGGCCCTTTCCCTTCTTTGCACGGAAATAAATACATATTGGTCGCTGTAAACTATGTATCTAAATGGGTGGAAGCAATAGCGAATCAGAAAAAAGATGTTGTCGTAGCCGTTAAACTCTTTAAAGAGTATTATCTTTCCCAGATTTGGAATTCCGTGAATCGTAATAAGCGACGGAGGTACCCACTTCATTAACAAAGTATTCGAAAAACTACTCAAGAAACTTGGAGTTCACCATCGAGTAGCTACTCCCTATCATCATCAGACTAGCGGACAAGTAGAAGTATCCAAGCGTCAAATCGAAGAAATCCTAGAAAAGATGGTATGATCAACCCGTAAAGATTGGTCTTTGAAGTTAGATGATGCACTGTGGGCATACTGAACAGTGTTTAAAACACCATTAGGAACTACCCCTTTTCACCTAAATCTATGAAAAAGCCAGCCATCTCCCTATAGAACTAGCGCATAAAGCCGAATGGGCCAGAAAAATAAACTTTGATGCTAAACCCGCAGCAGAAAAAGAGATTAATTCAACTAAATGAGCTCGACGAAATCAGATATCGCGCCCACGAGAACTCGAAACTGTACAAGGAGAGAAGAGAAGCCTATCACGACATGAAAATTATCTCACGGCATTTCGAACAGAACGATAATGTACTCCAGTACAACTCTCAGTTAACTCTTTTTCCTGGAATACTATGTTCTCGTTGGTCCGGACCCTTCACCATTAAAGAAGTTACACCTTACGGGACAATTTTCCTATTTAGTCCTAAAGGAGAGGATTTCATGTTGAATGGGAAGTGAGTGAAACATTACTAGCTAGAGCTGAAATTCCGCATACTCAGACCATGCGTCTAGAGGTGCCTAACCCCGAATGATAAACCCATTTTTCGTCAAGCTAACGACTATAAACAAGTGCTAAGTGGGAGACAACCCACTAATTCATATATATATATATATATATATATATATATATATATATATATATATATATATATATATTTATATATAATAATAAATAATAATAAAATAAAACAACAATAAGAATATATATATATATATATATAATTAACTAATTAATAATAATATATATTTATGCATTTGCAATTTTCTTAAGTGAATGTGGAGTCACCGAACAGACCATCGATCGACGCCCCTATAGGACCGTCGATCGACGGTCGTATGTCTAGTAGGTTAACTCGACACGACCCTGATTCATATATCACTTTTCTCCAAAACAGCCAAAACACACACGAATTCCACACTCGATTTCTCACTCGATTTTTGGCAGATTTTTCTTCGTTTTTTAATCTAGCTAGCTCAATTTTTACCCTTTCTAACTGTTTAGTTCATTCAATCACTCAATCATCAAGGTATGTTCTCCCAATCTATTAGTTTAGGGCACTTTTTAGGCTTTGACAAAAAAATCGTATCTTTTATGGATTACCTCAAAATTTAGAACGTTTTAGGGTAATAGAATACTAGGTTAGGGGCTATCTATCATCTTTACATATGATTTGCGCTATTTGAGTTTGTTTCCTTTGATTTTTGTAACCCGTGATCCACGATCGACCGTCGATCGATGCCCATGAGTTGCCATCTATCGATGGCCATGTGGCTTTGTCGATCGATACCCATGCGGTACCATCGATCGATGGTAGGTATTTTTATCTCTACATCGATACTGATTCTTGGTTTTATTTCGTTAAGCAGATGGACGAGAGGCGCACAAAAGCACGATACGAGACCGGTAGCTCCAGTGCTCCGCCATGTGGTCCTCCATGCCGAGACTCTTGTCCCAAAGAGGAGGAGGCCTTTCTTGTGACATTCGAGGATAATCCCGACCCTCGAAAAGTGGTGGCATTGAGGGAATGCACACATCGTCCCCGCACGAGGAGTGGGATGATTTTGACAGACTATACTATATGGCTTGGCAAAGTGATACCATCGATCCCAACAAGTTCGTCGATAAGCGAACTCTCAAAAAGCTGGGGCTCTACGCGGATTTTAGACAGATGGTGCAGGAGCTTGGAATGGGAACCATGGCTACAAAGCCATATCCTTTGTATCCCGACCTGGTCCGGCAGTGCATTGCTACGGCTCCGGTGATGTATAGGAGCCCAGGGTGAAGGTGGTACATGAGGCCACCCTGACTTTTCTCATCAGAGGCATCAGGTACCGGGTTCCCATCCCGTATCTCTGTGAGATTTATGGGTTCGACATAGGTACCAGCACCTGTTCAGTTTCTGTCCTCCCTGGTCTGCCTACCCTCTGGGCCACATTGGGACATGCCATTTTGACTCAGACTTAGCCACTCAGACGGACGTCCGTCACCCCACTTTTCTCTATTTCCTGAAAGTCCTTGCCAACACTCTGTTGTGCAAGATGGAACCCAACAAGAGTAGGGTTCAGGATCTGACATTGTTATACTATTCCGTCAGGGAATTAGTTGGGCTCGACGACGAGGTATTTCCTTCACCTATGAGCGATCAGCCGGTGAACTTGGGGGCCATTTTTGCTGAGCATCTGGCGACCTTGAAGGACAAACCCTTCAAGGGTTCTGGCTCGAAGAGGGAGACGATCGGGAGCCTCTTGACACCTATCTTCAACTTTCAGGGCATTAGCTTCGAGGGAGCATCCAGATGAGAAGTACCTCAACACGGCATCCAGATGAGAAGCACCTCAACACGGCACCCACAACACCTATCTTCTACAACGCCTCGCATTCCATCCAGATGAGAAGTACCTCAACACGACACCTCTCAAGGTACGACGCAGAGGAGGTCTCAGAACAGCCCATTGGCCGCAGCAGCCGGAGCGGACGAGCCAGTACAGCCAACTCCACCTCTCCCAGCCTTCCCTCAAATCCCAGAGATCCCCATGCATGACCATGGTTTTTTCCAGCGGGTCGTAGTGGCCACACTTAGAGCGATATGGGCCAAAGTGGAAACGATGTCTCGGTGTCAGTGTTTCAGCCATCCCATGACCAGAGCCAGATCGCCACCAAGAGCAGCACCACAGCACCATCAGCTTGATACACGGATACCTCATACGAGGAGTAGTCCCTTTGATACTCCTTCGTCTTTTATTTCATTTTACTTTCAGACTTATACTCATATTTATTTAAATTGTTGCATTTGGATTTAGAAAACTTATTTATTGCTGTTTGGATGTTTTTAACGTGTGCTTGAGTGTCTAACAGAACTAACCCAAAGAGAGATGATCAGAATGGAGAGTAGACACACGATTCAGTCTGTCAGCTTAGCATCGATGGACGCCTTCTTGTTGTTGTCGATCGATGATGAACTAACAAAGAGTAACGAGTTTTTGACATTATTTATACTACTACTTATTTCAGTATTTATTTTATTTTTGAAGGTTTAACCGATAATTCGAATACACCATCGATTGATACCACCCATACACTGTCAATCGACGGTGATGGTTTACCATCAGTCGACACTCACTTCTTGAAATCGATTGATACTCCTAACACAGTTGGTACATTCGACTATCTCTAACAATGTTTCCTTATGATTTAATTTCTCCTAATCAATTCGGGACAGATTACACTAGGGACAGTATAATTTAAGTTTGAGGCAGGTTTTGCTAATACTATTTGATTTGTTTTTGAGTCTTATTTACTATATATATATATATAAGTTTTTCAAAAAGTTTTATCGAGTCAAGAAGGGGATGATTATCAAGATTTATTACTAGAGATACCAAAGTGAATCATCATGCCACTATATCACACTTGCTTAGAAAGTTTGAAGGAACCGAAGCTGATTTCCAAAGCTAATCCTAACATTATCTACTTGCTTTTGGATTTGGTATACACTGGATCGGATTCCTTCTGCAAGTCTAGAAGGTAAATGTCTGTGTGCTTCTGATTCCCCTCTTTCTCCCCTTAAGATTAAACAAGGAGTCGAACATGATTTGGTGCGTACAACCATTAAAGCTTGATTCATATGATCTTAGAAAGAGATGAAGGTCAAAAAGAAGTGAACAGAATCTGGTGACAAAAACCATTAGGGCTTGATTCATGGAAGTCTATCCAAATATCTCTGTCAATTAAAAAATAATAATATGATACCCTCAAAAGAAGGGAGACATTGACTGAGAAGAAGTGAGAAGAGAGAGAGGAAAAGATTCAAAGAAGACTACATGTGTGTTCAGATACTTGCACGGGTAAGATTCCATGTATTCTTTGATCGATACTCCCAAGGTAAAGCTTACACATTTATTTTTTGTAAAGAAATGAAATCAGTTGAGGGGCGAGGCAGACTAGTATTCACTGAGTTGTTGGTAGAATGGATTTGGTTGCTATACTAGGATATGGTATATAAAGTTTCTATGTAATTGACTTGAAAGGATGTGGTGGCAACAAAGTAGGGTGATAGTTATACTTAGACATTATGTGAGTCTCTGCTTTTCAAAACCTCTTACACAAGCTTTGTTTGCTTGAGGACAAGCAAAAGGTTAAGTCTGGGGGAGTTGATATACCATGGATTTTACCTATTTTACCTACAATATATAAAGTATTTTTAGAGTCTTTTCTATGCATTTGGTACTGTTTTAGAGTATTTACAGGTTCATGTACTCATTGGAAGCAATTGGAGCTATTGGGTTGTTTTGGAGCATTTAGGATGCTCAGCAAAAATTCAGATTCGGTTCCTGATTTATATATGGACCATCGATCGACGTCACACACTGTGCGTCGATCGACAGCCAAGTCGACAGCAAGATTGGTGTAGGCTTGAGAAATTACAAGTTTTACCCAGAAGTTTTATTATTTGCAAGACAAGTCCCTGGCCAAAAATTAGACTATTTATTAGGGTTTTCTATCTTCGTTTTAACCTAAGCCTAGGGGACCTAAGAAAATTTTGTCTTCTGAGTTACACAAGAGTTTTGGAATTAAGAGTCAGAACATATTGCTACATCTATTGGAGAGAAAGATCTGACCATCATTATAGAGAAGATCTTGAACTCCTTATTTTTTTACTTAGTTTATTCTAAGCAATTTATTCTGAATTTATTCATGTTCTATATTGATATGTCTGAGTATTCACTGTTAGTATTAGGGTTATTCAATGGTAATAATGTATTTCTGATTTTGTAGAATTGTTAAGGTAATCCTTTTGATTCTTTGTTTAAGTTTCTCTTAATTCTAAGTTGAACTTGATCACTTCAACTTTAGAAATTAGGGTTCTATATCGCAAGCGAGAGTTTGGTTATAACATGGAATCTATCTTAAACAATCTAAATAACCGGTAACAAACGAGAGTTTAATTGGAAGTTTAGAGAAACCATCAAACCACGAAACTAGTACTATTTAGAATGAGCGTCGATCGACGCCACCTTGTGGCCATCGATCGATACTCAGTTGAGATGCGTGAGAGTGATATCCTAAACCCTAAGGTTTGAGTTCATAACGATGCTTAATAAAACCCTAGCAATTTATTTATCTGTAGTATCCAATCTTACCTAAGAATTTTCCTTAAGTATAATCTCTTAATTTGATCCTCACAAACCAAATCAATCTTGAAAACGCTTTTATTGTATTATTATAATTCATCTAGCTTTAATTCGAAAACAATAAATTTCTTGTGCAATCCTAGAGTCTCTGTGGATTTGATCCCTAAGTACTAAATTGAACCTCTTATTTGAGAGAGTAAAGTGGGAAATAGGGTTAATTTGAAAGTGAAATAAAACCCCACATCAGACACTAATTTGCTTAATGCCCTCATCCTTGGCATTTCTAGCACTGGATGTCTATGTTATGGCTGGTAGCTCCTTCTCCTTAGCCCTTGCCTTTGAAGTTCGACCCAATACTCACTGGTTTGCCTTCTTCTTTAGGTTTCACTTCAATGCATGGCTTTGAGAAGCCTGGCTTGATATTCTGTTGGTAAAATAGTTTAGAGTTAGCCCCAAAAGCTGGCTTCATCACACCCATTATCTTCAGCTGTTGCTCAACCAAATTAGCTTTGTGTAATATCTCTTCCATCTCCACATAATACTCAATCTCAACGTGTTCATGGATGTCTCGGTTCAATCATCCAATGAACCTTGCCATAGTAGCTTCACATTCCTCATCCATTCGAGCTTTGATCATTAATGACTCCAACTCCTGGTAATACTCATCCACACTCTTGCTTCCTTGCGTGAGTCTCATCAATCAATGGTGTAGCTCTCGTTGGTAATGAGTAGGCACAAACTGCTTCCTCATGGCAGCCTTCATTTCAGCCCAAGTTTCAATAGGAAACTCGCCATTGCGCCTCCTAGAGAGAACCAACTGATCCCACCAATTGATTGCATATTCTTGAAACTCAGTAGCAGAAATCTTCACTTATCTATCCTTGGAAAACATTTGGCATTAAATCACCAACTTCAGTCTCTTTTGTCATTCCAGATGAGCGTCTGGATCATTCTTCCCTTGAAAAGATGAGATCTTCATCTTTAAACCACCAAGAGAGTCTTCTCGAGCCTTATTTTCTCTCACACGCAGATTATCTATCATCTGAGCCATAGTAGTTGTTAGCTTCCTCATCAATCTGTTCAGCTCTTCTTTCTCTCCTACCTCCTTGATCATTAACCCTTCTTTGAGATAGCTCTAGTTGTTTTTCTAATTGTTGGCTCATTACTTCAAATTGCTTCCCTATTTCAGCCATAACAGCTTCGGTCCATAGCCTTTCTGGATCGTTTCGTCCTTCTTCATGTTCTGATATTGTACCTGCGAAAACAATTAGTAATAAAACAACTCACAAGTGTTTCTCTCAATTTGGCCACTCAAGTGATTCACTCAAACTCTCTTAATACTCTCACCACAAGTTATTCTTCACAAAGTTCTTGTAGAACAACACCACCTTATGCTAAGCCTCGAACACATAGATCAAACAAATCCAAATGATAAAAGATAGAAAGACAAAAAATATATTCTGAACCATACTTCTCTAGTTCCTTTTTTATTATTTTTTCTCTTTTTATTTTTTTGTTTTCATGTTTTTTATACTGGTTTTACAAAAGTAGATAGATTAAGGGAAAGAAAGAAGATGGAAAAGATTAGAGATGATTGATGATGAAACCGGTTCCAAAGTTTCTCTTTCCTTGTTGAAGAAGATGCTTGTGAAACCTTAACCAAAGGTATATGAAACCCTTGACCTAATTGCTCTACACAACAGATGCTACAAAAGGCGATGGATTCAGTCTTCAATCTTCCTCGGACGAATTAACTTAGGACTTGTAGAAAATCCTCCTAGGGTCGGTCGACTTATGAAGTTGAAGAGAGAAGAAGGGATGGTCGAATGGCGACACAAGTAATGGTGGAGATTACTTGATACTGCTGTGGCTTTAGCTTCACACAAAGGCCGGTTATTCACAAAGAACATATTGAGATTCACTCTCAGAAGTTTCAAAGAAACAAGAAAAGGTTTTTGATAAAAAGTTGGATGATCTTTATTCAGAAATAACTTAGCCTTTTATAGAATTTAAATCTACAAAATTAGTCAAAATGTGTAGAAAACTAAAAAAGAAAATGTAGAAAACAAAGCAGCATAGAAAATAGAAGAAAGACCAAAGACCAGCTAAGTGTTCAGATTGTCCAGCTGAGATACGCAAGTATCACTCCCATCCAGGTCATTCAGCTCTCTTGAGTAAGTGTCACTCGCATTCGGAGCATCCATCTCAGTTAGGTAAGTGTCACTTCTTACAAGCTAGACAAGCTCGCCCAAACGAGTGTCACTCTGTCCACCTCGACCTTCTTTACAATCAGCTCGACCCACATATTCTAACTCGACCATCTGGGCTAGACCGAATACAAGTAACAATCAAAACTTGTTGGGCCAAAGGTTCTTCACTCCTTTGATTTTCTAAGTGTTGGACACATCCATAAAAGGCCTCCTTAAGTCTTTGAGCTCTGGTCCGAGTTATTGGACCTTCAGGTACAAGCAAACTATCTTCATCCAAAGTCTTGGTCAGGTTCATATCATGCTCCCTCTATTGAAAAGGATTTTTCCTCAAATCCGGTTCATATGCAACAAAAGGATTCAAGTCAGCAACATTAAAAGTTGAACTCACATTATACTTACTTGGAAGCTGAATTTTGTAAGCATTGTTGTTGATTATTTTGAGAACTTTGAAGGGACCGTATATTCTTGGTAGCAACTTGATTTCCTTTCATTTGGAAACCTTTCTTTCCTCAAGTGTAACCAAACCAAATCATCAGGTTCAAACACAACCTCACGTCGACCTTTGTTGGTGTGTTTCTGGTACTGATTTGTCTTTTCCTTAATGTTCAACCTTGCTTGCTTATGCATCTGCTGAACCAACTCGGCTCTTTTCTTTCCATCTAAATTAGCTTGTTCTCTCAAAGGTAAAGGAATAAAATTTAATGGTTACAAAAGATTAAGCCCATAAACCAACTGAAAAGGAAAATATTTAGATGCATAATGAACACAATAGCTGTAAGCAAACTCAACATGAGGCAAGCAATCTTACCAAGTCTTAATGTTCTTTTTGATCAATGCACGCAAAAGAGTAGGCAAGGTCCTATTCACTACTTCAGTTTGTACATCAGTTTGTGGTTGAGAAGTAGTTGAAAACAACAATTTTTTTCCTAACTTTGATCATAGAGTTTTCCAAAAATGGCTGAGAAATTTCGTGTCTCTATCATATAAAATGGTTCACGGCATACCATGCGACCTAAAAGTTCTCTAAAGAACAACTCATCAACAATAGATGCATCATCATTTTTGTAACAAGGGATGAAATGAGCCATTTTAGAAAACCTATCTACAACCACAAAGATAGAATCACGGTCTTTCTTAGTTCTAGGCAATCCCAAGACAAATTCCATAGACACATCAGTCCAAGGTACATATGGAATAGGCAAAGGAGTGTACAGACCTTGGTTTTGAGCTTTGGTTTTGGCTTTCTTGCAAGTAACACAACAACCACATATTCTCTCCACATCTCTTCTCATGTGTGACCAATAGAAATGAACTTGCAAGTTTCCCATGGTTCTGGCAATACCAAAATGCCCCATTAAGCCTCCTCCATTCGCCTACCTAATGAACAAGACTCTCAAGGAACAATTAGGAACACACAACATGTTCTCATAGAAAAGAAAACCATCAAGCCGATAATTTTTAACCACATCAAAATTTTCACAAGCTTTGAAGATGTCTTTGAAATCATGATCATTGAGCGTTTTCACGATTTCTCCGAGAAAAAACCTTTGGTTCGTTGTTATTTTCACAAGTAATTCAAACTACTTATATAGGTTAGTTGCACAAACCTACGTAGGACGCTCTCATCAAAATCCACCAACCTTCTTCAGTAACTTAGCAGGCCAAATTCTTCAGAACCAAGGAACAAGTTAACAGTCTAAAAGCCGAAGACCTTAGGAAAGAATTGGCAGACCCAAGACTACAAACGCACATCAGCTCAACATAATCATGGGCGGCTCTCCCGCTTGCGAGGACCCCGTCTGGTCTGTTAAAGAATTCAAATGGAAGGTGACCATAGGGAAACGCTGACAGAGAAAGAATAGCGACGAGGTCGCTATGACCTAGTCCTCCGAAGATACTGTTGGAGTGCATTCTCCACATAACGATTTGCTCCTAGTCAAACTTGGCATCGGAAACTGCAAAGTCAGCTGATTCCTCATCAACACCGATAGCTTGGTTTATCTCATTTTTAAGAATACGATCATCAAGATGTATATCAACCTCCATAACGTCAAACCCACAACCCGCTCACTCACCAGCTTCAATGGGTCTTCCGAAAGACACCTAGGCACTATTCGCCTCTGCGTCACTGCAAAGAATTTTCAAAAGCCCATAAGGTTTTCTTTCATCGACACCGACGCCCCGTACAATGCAATCCTTGGAAATACATGCATTCATTCCATGTGGGATGTGTCATCAACTTACCACCAATGCTTGAAATTTCCAGGCGCTGACGAGAAGGTGCATACCCTGCGAGGAGGCCCAAGAGAGGCGACACATTTTCTCGTCACCGAAGTAAAAATTTGTCGAGCTGCATCTCTCGTCAACACATTACAAAACCCGTACACAATATCTACCCACAAAAGGAGGAAGTAATAGAAATCGAACTCGGCGAGGATCACCCTAGCCGGACAGTACACATTGGCGTCAACATGGCCGATGACATCAAGGAGGAAATCTTGTCATTTCTTCGGCAAACATTTCGACATTCACATGCTCAAGCGATAAGAAAGTAATACACCCGCCAGTAATTCCTCATGAAATCAACGTTGACCCCACCTACAAGCTGATCAATCAGAATAGGAGAAATTGGTGATCGAAAGATCTGTCGCCCTTAACGCTGACATAGACATGCTCCTCTAGGCCGGTTCAATTAATGAAGTAAAGTACCCCGAATGGCTGTAAAAATTGGTCATCGTCAAGAAGAAGAACAGTAAATGGAGGTTTTGCGTCGATTTTAATGACTGAACAAGGAGTTTCCTAAGGGCAGTTTCCTCCCACACATCGAAATAATGGTAGAGTCAACAACGGGTAATGAACTCATCAATTTAATGGACGCTTTCTCGGGTACAACCAAATAGCGATACATCCAAACGACAGGGAAAAGACAGCATTCATCACCGATCAAGGCACTTACTACTACAAGTTTATGCCCATCGGCTTGAAAAATGTTGGGGCAACTTATCAACACCTAGTAAACAAGATGTCCATCGGTAAACTCAGAATAACAATGGAGCTTTCATTGACAACATGTTGTTAAGTCTTTGATCGTAGCCGACCACCTGGACCATCTCAATGAATTCTTCGACACCCTAAATGAATACAAATGAAGCTTAACCCAGTGAAATGTACCTTCGTTGTAGTATTCGGCGAATTCTTAAGAGTATATCTTCAACCAGAGAGGAATCGTAGCCAATCCAAAGAAAATCTTGGAACTCATTGAACTCCAAAGTCCGTGAAATATTCAAAAAGTACAGCGGCTCACCGGTCGTATTGCTGCCTCATGGCAGTTTTATCTCCCGATGGGACAAACTTCTACAAACTTCTCCTTGGTAATAAAAAGTTCATATGGGACAAGAAATACGAAGAAGATTTTGGAAAGTTGAATAACTACCTAACTACATCCTTTGTCCTCGCTAAACCTGAAGAAGGAGACACACTCTACCTTTACATTGTCGTCTCATCGTTTGCAGTAAGCAACGTACTTCTCAAAGATGATCGAGGAGAAGAAAAACCCATCTTCTACATGAGCAAGTGAATAACCGAAGCTGAGACCCGCTATTCTACACAGGAGAAATGTCTCTCGCGGTCGAAATATTAACATGAAAACTGTGAAATTACACCTAGTCTATTTCGATCGTTATTTTGATTGATCAGCCAATCAGTACGGTATTGCAAAATCTGAATCAATCATGCAGCTTGTCGAAATGTACGATTGAACTGAGCGAATACGACATCACTTATCAAGGACGATAAGTAACAGAGGCCCAGATTCTTGCCGACTTTCTAATCGAACTAGCCCCTTACCTCAAACAAGATTTAGTGTTACCAAATCCAAATTGGATCCTGCATGTCAACGGTTCCTCGTCCCACAACGGATCAGGAGTTGGATTTATTTTCAGTCTCCAACTGGAGAAATCCTTCAGCAGTCATTCCGGCTTGGTTTCAAAGCATTAAACAAAGAAGCCAATTTTGAAGCTCTGACAGCCGGTTTTGCAGCTAGCCTCGGCAGAAAATGCAGGTAACGATCATAGTCTCATAGTATACATTATTATAGTATTAGGCTTCTAGGTAGATAATCAAAAACACAAGCAATAAGTACAATCTTGATTATAGATCTAATAATCACCCTAGCAGTTCTAACTTTTGACTAATTCGTTAAAATTATTAACAAACCCTAAATCTAGCAAGAGATCTACTCCGACATAGATTAGCAGAACATAATCATAAACATGAAATAATGCATATAATAATAGGATAGAAAACTGGTTCCATTCCAAAGATTGAAAGAAGTCTTGATCTTCTCCCCAAAAACTACTATATTTGATATGAAAATCACTAAAGTTGTTCAATAACTTACTTCGCATAAAACACATGCAAAGATATTTTAAACTAGGTAAAAATTATGTAGGAGCAATTTGGTAATTTCTTTAACTTGGGCTTAAATTCGGGTACTTTCTGAATTGGGCTACTGCACGTCGACCGTTGATCGACGGCATGGGTGCGTCGTCGATCGACGCCATGCTCTGTCTCAACTCGTACTTTGCTTATTTTGACCAGCTAAGGGGTTCCTCTCTCTCTTTGAGCTCCATAAATCTTAGTAATCTCTATAATTACCCAAAATGCACCTTAACCTGAAAATACTCTAAAACATATCCTAGACACATTTAACAAACTCAAAATAGGACCTATAATATGGTCTAAAACATGTAAATATTAGGACCTATCAACTTTCCAAACTTAATCTTTTGCTTGTCCTCAAGCAAAACATGGGTAAACCTGTGGAAGAGGTTTGAAAACACATGGAATCAAAAAATCTTTAGCTTATCATTATCACATTTACTATGTTGCAACCACATCAAAAAGTGTCAATCTTAGAGAGACTTTATATACTTTATCCTAGTATAGCAACCAAATCCATTCTACCAACAACTTAGCGAATATTAGTCTGATTCACTCATCTACTAACCTCATTTCTTACATAGAATAAAATTTCAGTATTTACCTTGGGAGAATCGATGAGAGGATGAACTCTTACCCTTGCAAATATCTGAACACACATGCACTCTTCTCTGATCTCTTTCTTCCCTCTTTCTTTTTTTTTTTTGTTTTTTAAATCTCGTTATTTTTATTTTTTTATAAGTCCAATGAGTCAGTGATGCTGATACAGTCCATCTTGTTCATATTTCTTTTTTGTTTTTTAACAAAGTGTAGGAGAATAATATGATCACATGTAATTTACATATCCCTCGCTTCCACAATGTGTGACAATTCCTTTCCAAATTACAATAATGGGGTCACTGGTAATTTACCTACCTCTCTCCATCTTCCAAGAAATCATCTCCTCTCTCCATCTTCCAAGAAATCATCTCAATCTTTTATATTTATATATTCCAAATAGAGAGAGAGAGAGAGAGAGAAGAGAGAGAGAGAGAGAGAGAGAGAGAGAGAGAGAGAGAGAGAGAGAGAGAGAGAGAGACAGAGAGAGAGAAATCAGAAGCACACATACTTTTACCTTCCAAACTTGCAAGAGGAATCTGATCCAATGTATGCCAGACACCTAAGCAAGCAAATAAGTCAGTATTAGGTTGGAGGTTAGTTTTGGTTCCTTGAAACTTTATGATCCACTTTGGTATCTTTAGTACTCTCTGCAATTAACAAATCTATAATGGTGCTATAGAATGGTTAGATAATAAGTAAAAATTAAATCAATCATAATTCCATTTTGACTCTATAAACTCACCTAGGAATAAAACTCAAAATAGAAAACAATATCAGTAAACTTCCCTCCAGTATTAAATAAGACTATCCCCAGTTTTATCTTTTCTCGGTTAGGTTGGAAAAATTAAATCATAAGTAAAAATATTGAGTGATGGGTGTCGACCGATGGGATCGGTATCGACCGATGGTTATGCTCTATCGTCGATCGAATGTGGTTCTCGATCTTCTAGACTTTTTTACCAACAAATAAAGAAAAAGACAAAAAAACAAAATCATGAAAATAAAGTGAAATGAAAACAAACCTAACAGTGGCTTGCCTCCCACTAAGCCCTTGGTTAGGGTCTTTAGCTTGACGTTTAGCATTGTTTGGACAAAGGTGGGGGTATATCACTTGTTGGAAAACAAGTGTCCACATCTTATTTGCTCATCTGGAACCAGGTACCAACGAAGCTTCTAACGGCTTATTCACCTTTGGTTCTTTGGTTGTTCATGTTAACCTTTGTGATCTCAATTTGACTCATCCTCTCTTGAAGTTTTTCAATGCATTTGTGTAACCAGCCAATCCTGTTGTTTGAGGGTATGGATATGTCATCCGATCTCCTAGAAATATCTTCCATCATATGTCTTGAGATGCATACACTCCATCAAGTTGATCTTCTAGAAGCTTCTCGGTTACCAAGATCTTTCTAAACGGTCCGCATGAAACATCGATCAATGGTCGATGTTGTCCATCGATAGTTGGTGCTTCGTCTACTCCATTCGCGTGCTGTCTCTGAATCATCTGATGAGTAGTTTCCATCTTTTGATTCATCCCCTCCATGTACGTGGTTAACCAGCTAATATTGTTGTTGAATGGGTAATAAATATCATCAATCCTCTTATAGTAATCATCCATCAACATCTCATGTGCTCTGTAGATTTCTTGGACCAGTTCATTTATTTCTGCTCTGTTGTATGTTTCTGTTTCTGGCATGGTCCTATCAAAAGTTCTCTGCATACTCTGGCAAACAAAGACAAGTGTGTCCAATGATGGTTGTTCTCTGAAGAATATACCTGATATCTTCCTTTGACACATTGGTGATTCTGCCATCTATTCCTCGTGCATTGCAATATTTGTCTCTGTAGATGCCATACTCATATCTTTCTTCTCCATAATAAAAATTCTTTGGATCAAACACTTCAGGTTCTGATCTGAAACCGGCGCAATTTCTCTGTAAGGTTAGTGGTCGATCAATGGCACCAGTTGTGCATCTATCGATGCAATGTTGTTAGCTCCACGACTGTCAAGTTGTTTTTTTTTTTGAAGAGGTTTCCTAATCCATAGGCCATTGCGAGTATGTCTGCAATATCTTCCTTGGATACATTGAGAATTCTTCCATCCATTTCTTGTGCATATCCTTCTGGATCCCTCATAATTCCAAACTCATTTGGTCTGAGATAAGCATAATCTTCATTGAATTTTGCATGATTGGGATCGATCGATGGTAAGGGACCACCATCGATCGATGTCACCATCCAGGTTTCATCTGATCCTCTTAAATTTCCAGATTCCTTTAGTGCAAGAGTGTGGTACTCGATTACTTCTTCTTCAAGATAAGAAGCTTCATAATCTGGGTTAGCCATATCATGCCCGAGGTCGAGATTGTCGTCGATCGATGTCAAAGGGTAGGTGTCGATAGATTGTTGGTGAGCAAATTCGATCGATGTGTTTGGCTGGGTGTCGATCGATGTCCATCATCCGACTCTTTTCTCTCGCTTGAAATCATAGAAACACGTGTCCACAAGTACTGGTTGATAAACCAAATCAGTCGGAGCAGTCTTTGTTCTAGTTTGAACAAGTTCCTAGTAATAATTTTGATCAATAAGAGATAGATAGATAGATACAACATGTTTGTCTTCATGTCGCATACTGCTCCTACCGTAGCCATGACAGCTCTTCCAAGTAGTAGGGATGCATGCTTCTCCACTTGGATGTCCAAAACATGAAAGTCGACAGGAATTAGGGCGTCACCAATTTGCACTTGCAGGTCTTTGACTATTCCTTCTAAATTCACCTTAGAGGAATCCACAAAAATGAATGAATCACTAGAAGTCTCCACCTTTAAACTTAACACCTCTGCCTTGGTTCTTGGAATAATTCTTACTGAAGAGCTGGTGTCGTAGAGTGCATGAGGGTAGTTATGTCCCTTGATGTTGCATGGAATCACAAACTTCCCAGGGTCGCTTCTCTTCTTTAACTTAACCCTTTGTTTTATTTTCTCCCTCAGATGATTCAACATTTTTTCAATCTCCTCACCAGTCTCTTTGGTTTCTCTGAGAACATCCACAACATGTGAGTGTAATAAGCTTACTTGAATGTGGTTTCTGAAATGATTCTAAGGAGTCTCTTAGTAAAGCTGTCCATCTCTTTCTCACTAGCTTCCTTTCTAAGATGATTCGTGATCTTCTTCTTTCTTCTAGAATGGCTATCTATATCCTTCTCAATTAGCGTAGGGACTGGTTTATCTGTCTGTCTACATTTGGGTGGGGTGGGGATTCAAGTGCTTATAAGTATATATAAGGCTCAGGTCAATGCTTAAAAACCGACATATTTTTGTTTCGATAGGCCGACGATCGATGGTAGGGTCCTGCTGTCGATCGATGTACATCTCTTTGTACACTGATTCTTCAGGTACCATCGACCAGTGATTAGCTTGGGCTGTCGATTGATGGTCGTTCAAACAGGGCATGGGATTCTCACGATTTTCTTCCTCCTGGTGCCTAATTTCTCCCACAACTTGGCAAAAATCATCATCAATGATGGCACTAACGTGGTGCTTCTGTCCAGCCTCCATCTTTTCCTTGATTAAAGCTTTTTGTCTCCTCACAGCTTCACTGCTCTGAACCACTTGATTCTCTAGATTTTTCACATGGTTGTTGAGGGTTTCAAATTTAGTGTAGAGATTGTCATAGATAGCATCAATCTTCCCATTTAAATCGACTGTCATCTTTTGTTGTCCTTCCAGAAACTTGTTAATCATGGCTTCAATCTTGTTTTCCTGGGTATATGATGGGGTATTCTGATAGTAGGAGGCTCCTTATGTCATGTTGTTGTTGTAAGGTATATGCTGATGTGATCCTTGGTTGTAGTCACTCCTCCGACCATTGCCGTAGGAGTTTCTGTTGCTTTGGTTCCCATATCTCTAGAATCCATTTCCACCAACAAAGTTCACATCTTCTTCTTCACCTTTCTCATTTTCAGGTCCTAAAGCTTCTACACCTTCTGCGAAGCTAACTTGCTTATTCAAAAACCCTTGAACATTATCCAACTTGGCTTTTTTTTCTTCCATTTGATCCTTGGTCAGTGTAGGGGCCAATTTTCACCTCACATGATCATTATTCTTGGTTTTGTTCCTAGCTTCCCAATTTTCTATCAATCTAGGACCCTCTTTTGGACTTATAGTGCATAAATCTCCCTCACTGGCCATGTCTAAAGCCAGCTAGTATGACGGCTCAATACCTCTAAAGAAAGTGCCAAGAAGTTGCACTTCATTGAATCCATGTGTAGACACTCTCTTTGGTAGGATTTGGATCTGATCCAGGAGTTTCTGAAAGACTCTGCAGACTCCTATGTGAATGTAGCAATTTTGCTCCTCAAATCCTCAGCTCTAGCATCATCAAAGAAGTTACGCATGAATGCATTTTTGATGTCTGTCCAGGATGTAGGAGATCTTGGTGGTAGCTGCTTAAGCCAGTATAAAGCATCTCCAACAAGCGAATACTTGAAGAGCTTGCATAGAAGATAGTCCTCAGAGACTGATACGTCCTAGATTCGGAAAGGATCACTCAATCGGACTAAGGCAATATGAACTCACCAAAGGGAGAACTAGTGGAATGAACGGTGACACAAAGGGTTGCGGAAGGTCCAATGATACTACCAAACTTCGATAATTGCCGGATGTGACGCACCGGTCCAACAAAAGAAGGTTCGAAACTTGGAGATAACCTCACCAAGAAACTAAGGACTGTCCTAAACAAAGAACAAAGAGATAAACTCATAAAAAAGGGGAAAACCTAATGATTTATTTCGTGGCTCTTAGGCCATATTTATAGGATTACAAGTTGTAGAGATCTAAAGAAGAATGTGCTAAAAACAAGACATTGAAAGTAGAAACAAAGACTTGACTAAATAAAGTCTTTGACTAAAAGTTGGACTGCCAATTGATGTAGCCACGACCAGGAATTTTTAAAGCTGAAAAATATGCTCCTGATATGGGGCAAGACATGTCCCCTTGAGGCCTGGTCGAAATCCATCTTTTGCCTTAGCCAAAATTTGATCGGTTTCTCCATTTGGCCCAAACAAATCTGTTTTTTGAATCTTTTTAAAAACCATCAAGCCCAAGGATTTCTTGGACATTTAAAACATGAATAATCACCTTTGGAATTATTGAATTGGTCGTTGGTTCATCAGAAATAAGGTTAGCCAATTCTAGCTTATTGGGTGGTCGAACCAGCTCGAAAAATCGAACCTGCTTGCGTAGCTTGTCCAAGTGAGTGTCAATCCAGCTCAGCTCGTCTAGGATAGTGTCAGTCCAACTCACTTGAGTATTCAGATCATCCAAGATAGTTTCAATTAGCTCATCCAGCTCCAAGGCAGTGTCGGTCCATCTCACCTTGATGCGCACATGTCTCAATTCGCGAGAACTGAAGATGACGGGGTTTGTAAATGGCATTACTCCTTCTTCTGAACTCCATTTGAGCTGATTATTCTTTTAGGAGCTCTGTAATTGAGATAATCACATTATCCAAGTGATTTCATGCATAGAAGCTTCATGGTTTGGAAGATATGAGTCAAACAATGAACATATATGATTACTGCTTTGCATGATATATTTAAGGTTAATTGATCGTTGCTTTCACTTAGTAAATATATCCTTTTCCAAGTTAGCTCCTGGCTCGACCATGGTCTGATCAGCATGATCTGATGGTAAAACCTCAGTTGATTCGCTGGTCGACAAGATCGCCATCTTGAGCCGTGTCCATGATCCAGGCAGGTCGGTGCTCGAACCGGGGCGCATCATT